>JADRCD010235347.1:5799-28977 GCA_019843815.1 Montemys delectorum
TCTCTCTCTCTCTCTCTCTCTCTCTCTCTCTCTCTCTCTCTCTCTGTTTCTCTCTTTCTTTCTAAGAAGATTTATTCATTTATTTATTTTATGTTTGAGTACACTGTTACTATCTTCAGACACACCAAAGGGTGGTATCTGATTCTATTATACATGGTTGTAACCCACCATGTGGTTGCTGGGAATTGAACTCAGGACCTCCTGAAGAGCAGTCAGTGCTCTTAACCACTGTGACCAAGCATTTTCACCAAGATCGCATAGTCATAGAGAGGGTTAGCCAGGATGAGCTCAGATTGGAACACCAGTTTCCTGACTACTTTAACCAACTCCCTGTAACACTAATGCCTCTGGGAGAAGACAGGCGGCTGGATCCTGGAGGGCTGGGCTCGTGTGCATTCTCATCAGAAATCCCAGATCAGTCAGGGCCAAACCCTGACCCACAGTCCATAATTGCTGATTGATTAAATGAATGAATACATTTTCCAAGAACCAGGATTAGCTTGGGCTCATGAACAGTGTTATAGTAATGGCCAGAGGGCTTGCCAGAGCTTGCAGCTGTTCCCCCCCCACCCCCACTATGAAATAATGAGATTGGCATTCCTGTCAGCAAGACCCAAGGAACAGGACTGGTCAGGTTTTCTCTGGTGACTGTGACAGAGAAAAATTAAGTGAGAAAAGGGAGCTTGGGAACAATATTTGTGTTACCTGTGGCGTTGCCTATGTCTTCTTGTGCTTAAAGTTTATGTGGTTACAGATGGGCTTGAGGTTTCACACATGATGCAAGGCAACTGTACCAAGTAGTCACCTTGGAGGGGAGAGGCAGGGGAGCCCAGAGGCTGGGAAGGGGGCTTTATCTCACACCCTGTACATTAGTAGAAGTGACACAAGTGATGAGTTATTACATATTTAAAATAATTCACTTACCACATGAGAATTTGATGGGTGTGTGTGCATGTGTGTGGCATGTGTGTGTGTGTGTGTGTGTGTGTATGTTCGTGCACGCACTACGCATTCATGGAGCTAGAGGATATCAGGGGTCTTACTCTGTCATTCTCTCATTGAAGTCGGAGCTAGGTAGGCAGTCAAGTCCCAGTGATCCTATTGTCCTCTATATTACTGGGGCTGTAAGTACACATATTTGGCCATGCCTGGCCCTTTGTTTTTAGCCTGAGTGTAACTACCCACACTCAGGTCTTCACATTGTGCAGCAAGCACTCTTACCTGCTGAGCTGTGACTCCAACCTGTGTGAGTATGTTTCTATTCTGACAAATTAAGTACCACAGCTAAGTAGGGCATTGGGGTGGTTTGAATATGCTTGGCCCTTAGGGTGTGGTACTGTTAGGAGGTATGGCCTTATTGGAGGAAGTGTGTCACTGTAGGGGGGTGGCCTTTGAAGCTCCACCTAGTGCAGAAGAGTCAGTTTTCTCCTGACTACAGTCAGATCAAGATGCAGAACTCTTAACTCCTCCAGCTCCATGCCTGCCTGGACACTGCCATGCTCCTGCCTTGATGATAATGGACTGAACCTCTGAACCTGTAAGCCATCACCAATTAAATGCTGCCCTTGGTTGTGGTGTCTCTTCACGGCAATGGAGACCCTAATTAAGACGGGCATAATTCAATTTACCGTGAAAGCAGGGGCCATTTGAGAGTGAATGGTGGACCTTCTCTTGGTTATACCAGAGAGAAGGGATGATAAGAGCTGCTGGGCAGACTTGGACAGGTGATCACCCTGCAAAAGCTAAAGTCCCCTTTGTTCTCCCTATCTGGTTATCCATACATCCCTGGCCAGAGGTAGCCAATGTGATCAGTGACATATGCATCTCAGAGGGCCCATGTGTACAGAGAGTAGTTGTTTGAGAACAGTCCTTGGTAGGGCCTGTCTTCCCATAAATGATACAACACTAGCTACATCCAAGTCCAAGTTGACATTTTTCGCTCAGCATATGTGTTGAAGCATGCTGATCCATAGCATCCTGGCAGGGATCTACTTTCCATTCCCACCAGCTGTCCAATAGCATTCTTCATAGGAACCAGCCCTCTCTCATTTATCCAGTCCTTGTGCAAGGATATTCAGGTTGTTTCCAACTCTAGAGTTACCAGCGAGGCTATTGTTCATGACAGTGAGAATACATCAGCTGTGGAATAAGCTAGCATCTTTTAGAAGTCAGTATGAAGTTGAGATGGTATCAATAGATGTAATTTTTAGGAACCTCTGAGTTTATGAGCATGGTTCCTCACCAGGCTTGAGGTGTATGCACCTTTCACATTCACACAGATGCAGGAGTTCAGAACTGGGGCTCCTCCCTCTTTACCATGAGAAGTGCTTCAGGCTGTCTTTGGCCTCTCCACATCTTTCCTGCATCTGTGGCTCATCACCTCCCAGAAGGACTGATGCCTCTGTTCTCCCTGTTGTTCTGCACCTTGACACTGCTCTTATGAGCACTTTAAATCGCTGTCAGTGGAATGTGGTAGAAAGAGCCTGGCTTTAGGTATGGACAGTTTCTAGTCCTACCTATGTGGCCTTGAGTAAATTGCTTTGCCTTTCTGGGCCTCCATCTCTTCATTTGTGGAGTGGAGAAAACATTTTACATCTCTTGACATCACACAACAGGAAATGTACAGGGTCCCTGGAGCCACAAAGTGAGTTCTGTATAAGTATTGATTTCTGTGCCCTGTCCCCAGTCTCATTATTACTGGGTGGATTTGTGTCACCTGAAGGTGTGCCTGAGAGCAAACAAGGTGTCATTTTCTTCTTTGGCACTGTCCTCATCCCTCCCAAGTCTTGGCAGAGGCTTGGTAAATGTTTTGGATCTTAAGAAATAAGAGGAGGCTGCTGCAGGGACTAGGTTCCAGTTTCAAGGTAGTTTAGGGTCTTAGGGTGTTACCTAGCAACAGGCAGGGAGATGAACTGGGAACTATGGATAATTAGAACTGAGCAAGAGTCTCTAAACCTGAGAATCTTCTTATTTTTGCCCAGGGGATCAGCTAGTCCCACAGAGACTCTAGTCAATGTAGTCAATGTCCTCTGAAATGCTTAGCCTGATAAGGGAAACCTTATGTTAATTCCAAAGGATGTTTCTAGACTGTTGGAATAGACACACTCACATCTTGGAATGCTTCCCATCTCATAGTGGGGACTTCTGCTTGTGTTGGTGAGGACTTCCTTTGGTGTGACCCTTGTTTCCTTACATTTCCATGTACATTGATGTCTCTATTAGGCTTCGGGCTTCACAAAGACCAATGGGATACTTCACCCTTGGTATCTCAGGTCCTAACTTGGTTTGGCACGATTTTTTTTTTCCAAGACAGGATTTCTCTGTGAGCCCTGACTGTCCCGGAACTTGCTTTGTAGATCAGGCTGGCCTCAAACTTACAGAGATTTACCTGCCTCTGCCTCTTCCTGAGTGCTGAGATTAAAGGCATGTACCACCATACTTGGCCAGTTGCTGCACATCTTGACAGATGCCCATTCATTTTTTAAAAGATTTATTTATTTATTTATTTATTTATTTATTTATTTAATATATATGAATACATGATTGCTCTTTTCAGACACACCAGAAGAGGGCATCAGATCCCATAACAGATGGTTGTGAGCCACCATGTGGTTGCTGGGAATTGAACTCAGGACCTCTGGAGAACAGTTGGTGTTCTTAACCGCTGAGCCAATCTCTCAGCCCCAGATGCCCATTTTTTTTTTTTTTTTTTTGCCATTGTCATACTATTTTTATTAATCATTCCATTCATTTACATCTCAAATGATATCCCCCTTCCCAGTTACTCCTCCACAAACCCCTCATCCCACATCTTCCCTCTCCTCCCTCATCTTTGTATCTATGATGGTGCTCCCCCACCCACTCACCCTCTCCAGCCTCACCACTACTGCATCCCCCTAAGCTGCTGCATCAAACCTCCACAGAACCAAGAGCCTCCCCTCCCACCGATGTCAGATAAGGCCATTCTCTGCTACATATGTATCTGGAGCCATGGATCCCTCCCTGGCATCTATATCCATTGTAGTGATTGAGGAATTTGTATTCTGTGAGGTCTGCAAATGAGGGTGCATTAAGCAAAACTAGTTCCTGTTGTGTCTAAGGGGATCGGGATGACTTAGTGGGTAAGAGTGCTTACAACCAGATGCCCATTCTTAAAGGCTTTATAAAAAGAGGCAGGGCCTTCTGCAGCTCAGAGGCTCAGGAAAGATCATTTAGGAAAAAGAGAGTTGAGGTTATCCTCAGAGATGGTGAAGAGGAGGCCAATGATGTGTACGTGTTGCTCAGTCCCAGTGGCAAAGAGACACTGAGAACCTGGCTCTGCCTGTCCTCCCACACAGCCTTCTGCACCCTACTCTGGAAGCCTCAAAGGAGCACCCACACAGTCTATCCCCTAGGGAACTGTGGACAGAGGGTGTGAGAGAAGACACTCCAGACTGTGGGTGGATGGGCCAGTCAAAACTGCTGGTTAAATGACTTTAAAGTGGTGGCCATTTATAAGTTAATGAAAGAGAAAATAGGCACATTATACACACAGATTTGTCCTTAATGAGGGGAAAAGGCATTGTTTACTGATGCTCAGTTCTAATTATCCATGCACACGGCCAGCTTGTTCTAGTACTGCCACAAGCCCTCTTCTTCCATAGTTTGCCTCCTCCTTTAACCCTTCTCTGCCCACATGGGCACCAAATCATCTCCCCTTGAGCTGCAGTTCCAGGGTGGGCTGTCTGTGATTTAGCTACTCAGGCCTGGAATCATCTCAGGCTTATTCAGTTATGTGGCTTGTATCTCGTGGCTGTTGGCTGGGACTATTGACTATAATATCTCAGTGTGGCTCACTCTGGCCTCCTTATAGTATGGCGGCTGGCTTCTCAGGAGAAGGCTGGATTGCCTTAAGTGATTGGCTGTATATGTTGTATAGAATCATGTCAGATACATGAGGTGGTTGAGGAGCTACAAGACTCTGATGCCAAGGGATAGACTGCTACTTGATGAGCCAATGCCAAGGTTCTAGGGAAGCAGGGGAGGCTGGACATGTTTCCGGGAAATAGGTGTGCTTCATTAGCTTTCTCAGAGGGAGCTTTTCAACAAGGCAACTTGTTAGGTGTCCCGGATGCCACAGCAGTGCTGCAGTTGGAAAGACTTCCCCCGCCCCCCCACACCCCCAGACTCAAGTGTTTGAACACTTGGTCTTTGGTTGGTAGTACTATTTTGGGAGGCTGCGGAACCTTTAGGGGCTCTGTCCTAGCTAGCAGTTGACTGCTGTGGGTGGGCCTGGAGGATGATATCCACTTTTGATTCTGGCCCGGCTTCTCTGCTTCCTGCCTGCCACCATGCTGGGACAGCTGTCTCCACTTCCTGTCAGCTGCCATGATGCGACAATTATCTCACTATCTTCTCACAGTGAAGGGAGCTACCCAGCTCCTCTGGGTTCTTTGTTAAACTGAGAATTTTTCATTCTCATTTGAGTGTATGTGTGTGTGTGTGTGTGTATATATATATGTGCATGTCCACACGTGTGTGAATATGTACATGTAGGCCAGAGGTCAACTTCAAGTATCTTCCTTAATTGCTTTTCAACTGTTTTTTTTTTCTTTTTCTTTTTGCTTGTTGTTGTTTTTAAGAAAAAGAGTCTTTCACTGAATTTGGAATTCACCAATTCAGCATGTTGGCTAGTTACTAAGTTTCAGGGATCTGTCTCTGGTCCTGAGTTACAGGCACATACCATCTCCCCTAGCTTTCTATGTGGTTAGGGATCTGAACTTGGGTCCTTAGGATTGTGTGTGCAACACTTTACTGAGTGATCCATCCCACATCCCCTTGTAGGTCCATGCAAGGAGTATGTACATTGAACAGGGTCTTAGTTACATTTCAATTGTTGTGACAAAACATCATGACTAAGACAATTTATAAAGGAAAGCATTTAACTGGTCTTACAGATCTAGAGGACTAGAGTCCCTGATGGCAGAGAAAAGACATGTCAGCAGAAACAACTAAGAGCTCACATCTTAATCCACAAGCAGGAAGCAGAGAGCATATTTGGAATGGCATGTGTCTTTTGCAACTTCAAAGCCTGCTCCCAGTAATACCCCCCAACAAGGCCACTCCTCCTAATCCTTCCCAAACAGTTCCGCCAACCAGAGATCAAATACTCAAACATAGGAGCATCTGGGGGCCATTCTCATTCAACTCACCACGGACTGTCCGTGCTCTACATTCTGGACTGTGCATTTTACACAATGCTGTGTGAGCAAGGCAGGTAAAGGAAGTTACTTCTCTAAAGTTCAGAGAGGTTAAGTGATTTGCCTAAAGACACCCAGCTAGGAAGTGGTGAAGCTGGGATTTGAATTCTAGGTGCATGTTCTCCAGAGCCTGCTCCCCCATGGGGGCATGATATGCAAATGGTAGGCCTGGTTGCTTCAGACAGAGGCTAGAATCAGACAGCGGAAACATGCAGACCTGAGGGATTTTGATCTCCTTAGCCTGAGCACCAAAGTCTCCCCCCAGCCCCCATCTTAGCACCTGCAAATGTCTGAGTGAGTTGTGGAAAGCGCCAGCACTGTGCTCCAGACCCTGTGGGTCCTTTCCCATGGGTGCCTTCCCATAGGTACTCAGTGCTTAGTTGGAGAGTCCCTTTCCTTTTTTTCTTGTTATCTTTCACCCTGAGATTCCCTTCCCAGGGCAGAAGGAGGTGGCAAGGATAGCCTTGAGATCTGCCCACAGCCATGCTCCAAATCCTAGGTCCTGATGCTCTCTTTGGGTTTCAGGATCCTGAGCCTTCTCTGCTGTGCTTTTCATTGGAAGGGCTTTAAATGATTTTTATAAAAACTGCAAATGTACAAGGTAATTGAGTCTTCTGTTTTATTACCCCGAGCTGCCTGGACCTTGCCTGGCCCCGTCCTCTTCACTCACCGAGCCGCCAGAATAAAGTTGGAAGTGTTTGTGCTGGTAATATACAGGACTTAATTAACCTGGCCTTTTATAGCATTTCCAATGGGGGCTTGGAACGAACTTGGAGGAAGCTTGAGAACAGGGAAGGGGGGCCTGGAGTAGGGGCATGTATGTACGTACAGCACTTGATGTTGTTTTTTTCCCTCCTGTTCTTTCCTCCGGTACTTTAATCAGCATTTAATGACCCAGTTGAAAATTCATCATTCAGACCCAAGTGCTGGTGGGAAGGCCCGGAGGGGAAGAAGGCTGCCTACCTCCTTCTCTCCCTCCCTCGGTCCCTCCCTCTTGTGCCCTACAGTAGTTAGTGAGTCCCTGCTGCTGCAGCCTCATTTCCAGGAACTTCTAGTAGAGGTTAGTCCCTCCTTCGTTAGATAGAAGATAACAAATTAGCATTCCCAGATGGACTCCATGCTGGTCAAGGCAGCACTCTCTATGTATTGTAAACCTACTGGAGAGGGTTCTGATGGGCCATGTTCCTGTTCTCTGGACCTGAGGCTGAGCCAGTGACCCGTCCAGGTCATTCTGTATCCTCTAAGCTCCAGCATTCCTTTCCTTTCCTCTCTCAGCACAAAGCTGTGTCTGGGCACCCTTCTCTACTGGCCCAGGAAAAAGTGACTCAATCAGATCCACCCTGGGCAAAGGGGGACAGTGTACCTGCCAAGTTGCCTTCATGTCTTACAACCATTATTTTCGGGAGTAGTCCAAGTGAGGGCATTAGGGCAAGTGCCTCTCACCAGCTGCCTGCTCAGACCTGGCTCTACATCCCCCGCCTCGTAAATCCTGGCCCAGCCCTGCCGAGTGGTTACATCACCCCAAACCTCATGCAACAGTTCGATTTGGAAATAAAAAGGCAGGTGTTAATGGACTCACTCCCTGGGCCCCTTTGTGGTGCCCATGACCCTTGATAGCTTTTAACCTCACAGTTAATAAAAATTTGGGGGCCAGCCCCAGCACAGATCTTCATTCATTCTTTCATAACGTCAGCAAATTCTTCCTGAGTGAGCATCAAGCACTAGACTTTTCAGAGGAGACTGGGGGACATAGATGAACAAAAAGGAATCTTAGCAAGGCCTACAGAGGATGCCCACAAATCACAGGGACTCAAAGATAGACACTCTAGGGCCTATTCTGGTCAGGGGTACTGTTGCTGTAGTGAAACAGGACCCCTAAAGCAATCAGTGGAGGAAAGGGTTTATTTGGCTTTACACTTGCACATCACAGGCCAGGACACAGACCCTAAAAGGGCTTTCATTGTTCAGATGACCCACCCAGCAAACATCTCTCCTCCAAGAATACCCAATCAGACCTCTCATAGGCTGTCTCTACAGTTCAGCCTATGAGTAGAGACAATCACAGGACTAGGTTAGTCCTGGCAGCAGAGATTGGTCCAGCCGTGGACCTATAACTGGAGCCGAGCCAGTGACAGTGGCTGCTGTAAGCCCAGAAAGGGGTAGTGATTTTTGTACCGGGCTTCTGTGGTGGTTTGACCACCAAGGCTCATACATAGGGAGTGGCACTATTAGGAGGTGTGGCCTTATTAGAGTAGATGTGGTTTTGTTGGAGGAAGTGTGTTACCTGAGGTGGGTTTTGAAGTCTCAGAGGCTCAAGTCAGGCCCAGTGGCTCAGTCTCTTTCCTGGCTGCCTGTGGATCCAGATATACAACTCTTAGCTCCTTCTCCAGCATCAAGTCTGCCTGCATGCCATCATGCTTCCCGCCTTGGTGATAATGGACCAAAACTTTGAACTGTAAACCAGCCCCAATTAAATGCCTTCCTTTATAAGAGCTGCTGAGGTTATGGTGTCTCTTCTCAGTAATAGAAACCCTAATTAAGATAGCTTCCCAGAACTAGGGTTACCCAGAAGGAGGCCCACTGCTCCTGGTTAGCTTCCTGCTCTTACTTGGATGAGTTTCTCTGAACCATAGGGTGAAGCCAGGTTTCCTTCTCTCTATGGCTGAGAGTGTTGGGTGGTTGGAGCTCATCCTGCTGAGGGCCAGACCTCTCCTGAACCTTTCCCCATAGGAATCCAGACAACTACTGTGATTAATCTGTGGCTTAGACTTGTGTGAACCCATTCTTCTGAACTTTTGCGGTCCATTTAGCTCCCAACTCAAGTTTTCTAGGTTCAAGGACCAATTGGAAGTCACTGTTCCCTTCCCTCATTCAAGGTGGTCCAAGGAGTTATGGGCTCCTCCCACTTGCCTATTTGTGACACAGTCAAGGCATTTTTAGGGTCAAGTTTGGCCTGAGAGATTCCTGAAACATATAAATTGGGGCTGTATTAGTAAATGTTCTTATCACTGGGACAAAACACATGATAAATGTAACTTAAAGAAGGGAGGTCTTATCTCATCTCACAGTCATAGAAAGCATGGCACAGGAGTGCAAGGAGCTGGTGTTGCATCAGTAGTCAGTGAGCAGAGAGAGGCAAGTGCCTGCATTCAGCTTACTTTTTGCTTGCTTGCCATCTTATGCAGTCTGTTTCCTAGCCCACAGGATGGCGCTGCCTCCACCCAGTGCAGATATTCCCACTTTAGTTATACTTCTCTGGAAGTACTTTCGCAGACATTTTCTGAAGTGTGTTTCCTATGTGACTTCAAATCCAATCGAGTAGACAATGAAAATGGTGACCATCCCAGAGGGACCTTCCTTTTTAAGGCCCACGTCCATGAGATTCTGAGAGCAAAGGCCTGAGGTGGGAATTTCTAGTTTTCCTGGAGACTCAGTTGTGTCATGGGATGTTTTTCTGGAAACTGTCTTATGAGAGGATGTTTCTCTGGGAACAGACACATGGTATATTTCTAGAAGCTGCCTAGTGAAAGGGTATGTGGTATTTTGCAGGAGTGGATGGGTAAGAGGACACGTGATGTTTGGAAAGAGTATAAGTATAACCCAAAAGACAGTGGGCAATGCTCTTGCATTGTTTCTCCTTGCTGGTCATTGATGGTCATCTTTGGGACTCTCTGATGCTGGTCTTCTATGACAGTGCTCTTGCATTGGTTCTCCTTGCTGGTCATTACTGGTCATCTTTGGGACTCTCTGATGCTGGTCTTCTATGACAGTGCTCTTGCATTGGTTCGCCTTGCTTTCTTCAATGATGTTCGCTTGTGGTGACTTTGTTGAGAGAAGCACACCAAAGAACTCTGGTGGTATTTGGGTTGTTTCTTGCCACTTCTGTGGACTTATGCCAATTGGTGGACTCTCGAGGTTTCTTCTGGATCAAGCTATGGATTCGTGTTTGGTGTTTGCTAAGTGGACTGGACTATGGATAACGAAGATTGGAATCGTCCCAAAGAACTATTTCTAGACAGGTCCATAACCCCTGTTTCCTGTTAACCTTTCTTCCCCTCTGCCTCTGGTGGGTGGTGGGCTAGAGGAAGGTTGAAGTCTTAAGGAGCCATAGTTAAAATAGGTTTTGAAAAACCTAAACCACAAATGCTTCCTTAAATGTTGTACCTTAGGCTTCTCTTGCTGTTTCCTAGACTAGCTGGTCCTGTCAGATTGCTAGGGTCCAAACTTGTCTGTCACCAGCCTGAAAAATTCATAATTGATTGCTACTTCTCTATTTTTTTTCACTTTGGACTTTAGAAGATTATCTTCTATAAAGACCTCCTCTGGGGTTTTAACAAGTTAATGAGAGGAGAGTCTAATGTAACTCATCCTCGTCTAGGTATCTTTGAAGGCAAAGGACCTGGATTCGAGATGAGGTTCTTTTGTGTGGCACTGGTTGTCTTGGAACTTGCTCTGTAGATCAGGCTGGCCTCAAACTCAGAGACTTCTACTAGGATCAAAGGCATGTGCCACCTGTGGTGATTTGTATATGCTTGGCCCAGGGAGTGGCACTATTAGGAGCTATGGCCTTGTTGCAGGAAATATATCACTTTGAGGGTGGGCTTTGAGACCCTTGTCCTAGCTGCTTGGAAGCCAGTCTTCTCCTGTTTGCTTTTGGAACAAGATATAGAACTCTCAGCTCCTCCTGTGTCATGTCTGTCTTCACGGTACCATGCTCCCACCTTGATGATGATGGACTGAACCTCTGAGCCTATAAGCCAGCCCCAATTAAATGTCCTCTATAAAAGTTGCCTTGGTCATGGCATCTGTTCATAGCAGTAAGACACCACTACATCTGGCTTTCTAAGGAATCTTTTTGATAAGGCTGAGCACAGAGAAACCAAGCCAACAGAGACGTTTCACATGGATGTGAGGGCAGGATCCATTTGTGGTACCAGCTGTATCATTATTTGGCATGTGCTCTTCTATGATGGTGCTTACCTTAGAATGCAAGTACATGCTTCATAGGCTCAGACTGGTGGAAGTGCACCGAGGTTGGTGCTTGATTTTGGGGATACCATTCCTAGGGTACAACAAGAACCGTCTCTATTTTCTGGGGTGTTGGGTATAGTCAAGACCTGATATCAGAGGTACACTCTCATTAGTAACAATGTCTCATGTCCTTGAAGTTTACCTTTAATTCTTCTCTCTCTTGTCAACTAGATTCTCTTACTCCCCAGGTGAATCCCACTTGGAGACATTTTGCTCAGTAGGAATCACTAAAATATTTCCCGATGGGCCATCTGAAGAGTGAATGAAACAGCAAGGTTCTAAGCACAGAGCTTGGTCTAAATTCTCAATAAACTCATGTTGCTCAGAAAAGATGGTCTATCAGATAAGAATTACTGTAAGCCAATTCTAGATCCAGCCCAGCCCTCTGAGAACTGAGTCACTGAGGTCAGGATGTTAAAAACAAACCTATGTGAACTGAACCTTTACTATAAGCTCTCTTAGGGAAGAGCCAAGTCCTGTGTCTTTAGTTTTAAGGGGGACTCAACACACAGTGCACAGCAGCATCTCCACCAGCATTCCTTTCCTTCCTCTCCCTCAGTGAATGCATTTTCTATACATTCTGCAAAGAAATTTGTTCCCATTAGATAATCTATTTGGGCAACACATAGTCCATGCGCCTTGTTCATGTCTTTGTGTGTATGTGTGTCTATGTGCATGATGTGCCTTGCTCATGTCTTTGTGTGTCCGAATGTGGGTGGGCATGCCTATGTGCATGTGGGTACAGCCACCAGAGATTGAGATAGCTTCTTCCATTGCTTTCCACCTTATTTATTATTGTTGTTTTTGAGACAGGGTCTCTCACTGAAACCTCAAGCTTTCTGAGAGTGTCACACTGCCTGGCCAGAAAGCCATAAGGATCCTTCTGTTTTTCTACTTTCCCAGTGCTGAGACTACAGATATATATATGTATATGTATATGTATATATATATGTGTGTGTGTGTATATATATATATATCTTTGTGCCTAGCTTTTTTTCTTTTTAAAAATTTTAAAATATTTATTTATTCATTCATTCATTCATGCCCTTTACATCCCACTCACTGACCTCTTCCTGGACACCCCTCCCACAGTCCTTTCCTCCATCCCCCCACTTCTCCTTTGATTGGGTAGCCCCCCCCCCCCAGGTATCCCCAACCCATTGTGTCTAGCTTTTATATGGCACTTGGCATTTGAACCTGGGTCCTCATGTTTGCAAGTTAAACACTTTACTGACTAAACAATCTTTCAGCCTCTAACTTCTAATTTCTTTTCCTCTAATTGGAACAAGGGTCCCTTAGAGATAGGGTTTGCTTGGGCTTGCTCTCCTAGATGCCCCTGTTCTTCCAACTGCAGAAAAGGCCCTCAAGTATCCATGTTAGTTCCAGGAGGCTGGTAGCTGCACTCCAGCTAGTTACTATGGGCCTGAACTAAAGACAAGGCATTCTTGGGGATAAAAAAAAGCCCTCTGGCATTGCAAGGAACCCAGTGCCCAGACTCCTAGATAACTGGAATCATCCAAAAATTCTGTCTGTAGCAGCTTTAACAGTCAGAAAGACCTGGGGCATTCAGTCACCATTTCCAGGGCTGTGACAGCCTAGGGTAGCCAGTCCAGTCTCTCCCCCAGCCTCAGGGCTGCAACTGAACAATGTTGGCTGCTTAATAAAAACAGCACCGATGCCAAGCCCTAACTCCATTGGAGAAATAGCCCCGCGCCCTCGATCCCATTAACATCTCACACCTTAATGCGGCCATATTTTTGGAAAGCCAATATGTGCTGAATAGCTTATTGGTATGCAGCTCTATATGGGGGTGGGGGCTCCTGGGAGGGGGGCTGCTCTGCAAAGGGGATGTAATTAAGCCTCAGAATGTTCAATATATGCCCCAAAAGGCAGGCAGGCAGAGGTAGGAGAACAAGAACGATGGATTATCTAGAAGCAGTTCATGTGCTGGCAAAGCTTGACCATGGTCTCCCACCCTTGCCCACCCCAGGTCCCCAGATAAGCAGAATAGGGCCACCCACCCATCCTTTGGGTCTCTAACTTCACATTTCCCAAGCAGGTTCTATTGGCAGTTCCTCTCAGATAAAATACATCATCATTTGCTCCATTAGAAAATAAATGTATGGCTATATTATGGGATTTGCATTCCATTACCTTGGTTTGCATGCCATAAAACATTTATTACACCCTTGGGCTAAAGTCTTAATAATGACTGGGTGCACTGCACTAATGCGGTGCTGGTCTTGCTCGGGAACCAGAGATTAATGCCTTTTGATGTCACCCAGCTAATAGTTGCGCTCACCAATTTGTCCCATCAGAAGACATTAGAATCAGGCCTGGTGTGAGATGGGGGTTGGGGGGGGGGAGAGAAGAGAGCTGAACCACTCTTCAGCTTTAGCAGGATAGTTGAGACTCCCCTTTCTGCTTCCCTACCTGATCTTAATCAAAGTGAAATCTCAGAGTCAGCCTCTTCAATCCTGGTTAGCTGCCACCCCCAATCCCTAGCCTTGGGCAAGTCCCCACCCTGGTGTGAAAGCTACAATCAGATCTTTAAATGTCTATGTTGAGTTAGTCAGCAGTCGCAGCTGCTATAACAGCTGGGTGCACGTGTACACATGCAAGTGTATGTGTGTGTGTGTGTGTGTGTGTGTGTGTGTGTGTGCGCTCATGTGCGAGCAAGCGTGCGCATGTATGTAGATACTCATATACAGGATGCAGACATGCTCGCACTTCCCTTCTCTGTCAATTATTGCTCTAGCCTGACTCTCCCAGAAGCCTATCAGCCCAGAATAGGAACATGGAAGTTGTCTTCACCCCACAGCTAGATCTAAGGACGGCATCTATTAAGGAGACAGGGCTGGGAGGTGAGCTGAACAAGACTGTTGGGACCTCCCCCACCTTGGTTGAAACAGTCCCTGGGCTAGGCCTTGTAGAAGGACAGGGATAGTGGGTCGCTGTAATTCTCTGTAGGGTCCTGGGCTAGGATTATCTTTTACTTCTTTTGTTCAAGGTTGGGGCCAAGAGATGACCAATTGGTTAACAGCTTTGCTCCGTGTGTGTGTGTGTGTGTGTGTGTGTGTGTGTGTGTGTGTGTGTGTCCTCACCCCCAGGTCTCTGGGTTTCCCACCCACCCTACAGGAGTATGTTTGCTTTAGTGATGGAGTAGATGGTTGTGTGGTGGACAGCTTGGCGGAACGGTCAGAGGCTTGGCAATGAGCCCAGTGAAAGAAACCTGTTTACAGCGACCCGACTCTGAACCAGCTCTATTTTACATATGGGCACAAAGAATATTTGCATGACTGCAAAAGAGAGACTGAACTTCCCAGAGACACAGCCTCTGGGACAGGGTTGGTCGAGGTGGGAGCATTTCCCCTGTCAGGCCCAGAACCTTACCTAGGTCTGTCAGAAACGCCACTGAGATGCACACCACCCTTGGCTCCTCAGTTGGCAGCACGAACCCCTGTGGAAAGCCGTGTGCCACTGACAACTGTCCCTGGGAGTGCCTGTGGATATATGTGTGTCGCTTTCCTTCCTCATCAATTTTGAGCATTTACCTATCAGAATATACATTATCCCATTAGACCCCGCTTTCCTTTGATTTCTCCTTTATATTACGGTAGGGTCAATATATCGATTTTTTTTTTAAATGATGTGGATAAGTTGGTTATATTATCTCTGCCTTCCATTCTGAGATGGTAAATGGGGCATGGCAGAACCTGGTGATAAAGGGAGGCCATGGTTCCTAAGAGATGGGGATCATAGCTGGGATTCTATTGGCATGGAGAATTCCACACCTTGGCTACTTCCTCTGTGTATCAGCTTTTACATCACTTGTAACTAAGTATGTGACAGAAGCAAGTTGAGAGAGGAGAGGCTTATTGGGATCCTGGTCATGGGGTTTGTGGTAAAGGGGAGGGCACACTAGAGCCCAAGGCAACAGCCTGCCCAGGAGGTTCCATACACCTCAATGGACTGGCAAGTAGAACTGGGGCCTATACTCTTTCAGACCCTCTGGAACTGGAGAGATAGTTCAGCAGTTAAAAGCACTTGCTTTTGCAGAGGACCTGTTAGGCTCTTGATACTTTGGGAGCTCCCCAGTATCTACAATTCCAGCTCCAGGAGATCCAATGCCCTTCTCTGCACTCCATGAACACTCATATACACATGGCTTGTGCACATCCCCACACACTATAAAAATAATAAATGTAAATGTTAGAGACTGAAGAGACGGTCCCATGGCTAAGAGCACATACTGCTCTTGCAGAGAAATTCAGTTCCCAGCATTTGTCATATGAGGTAGCTAAAAACCACCTGTAACTCTAGCTCTGGAGGAGCCAACACATCTTCTGGACTTTGTGGTATGGGCACCCACACAGGCCAATTTAAATACATTAAAAAATCATTAAGAGACCCTGTCAAACATTTTCTCCAGCTAGACCCCACCTCATAAAACTCTAACTTCCCCAAGCAGCACCAGGTGGAGATCCAGCACTCAAACACATGAAGTTCTATAGGGTAGTTTCATATCCATACATTGATTCAAGAAAGTACCCCCTGCGACTTCAGCCCATGCCCCACCAGAGTCTGCTTTGCTTCCTCCGGGCAATGGACACACCGGGTCATACCAGTTTGCCAATTGCTTCTTGATCGTCTCAGGAGTAATCATACCACTTATGTCCCACTAAATAGATAAGCTATCTAAGGTTGGCCTTTCATGATCCTAACCGGGCTCATTGAGAAGGATGGATTGGATCCTACATGGCTACATAGCTGGCTGACCTGCAATACGCAAGTCTAGGGCCACAGGCCCTCCTATGGCAAATGCCAGGGAAGGGTATGGATTCTAGAGGAATGGTGCTAGAAGCCTCTGCCATCAGCTTGAGAGAGTTGGGGTTCATGGGGGATCTCAGACTAGAGGAGGGTTTTCCTAACAGGTTCATCAAAGCTAAGGATGGTTAGGAACAAACATCAGTGGTGGAAAAAACTAGTGTGGGTTACTTAAAAAGATATTAGAAACCCATTGGGCTGGAGAGACGGCTCTGAAGTTAAGAGCACTGGCTGCTCTTCCAGAGGACCCAGGCCCAATCTCCAGCACCTATACGGTGGCTCACAGCCAACTACAATTGTAGTTTCAGAAGATGAGATGCCTCCTTCTGGCCTCTGTGAGTATACCAGCAATACACATGGTGTGCAGACATACACATAGGCAACACACACACACACACACACACACAGGCACACAAACCGCGCTAACAAAAATTTTAAAAGTTACTGGAAGTCCGAAGATAGGATATGTTAAAGGGAACCATCTTTTTTTTTTCCTGATAATGTTTTTTTTATTCTTTTTTAAATTAGATATTTTGTTTATTTACATGTTAATTTCTCCTTTCCCAGTTCCCCCTCCAAAACAAACAAACAAACAAACACAACAAGAACAAACCCCTGTTGCCTCCCCCCCTCCCCATGCCTGCCACCCCACCCTCTCCCACTTATTTGCCCTGGCATTCCCCTACACTGGGGCCCAGAACCTTCACAGGGCCAAGGTCCTCTCCTCCTATTGATGATTGAATTTGCAATCCTCTACTATGTGCATGCTGCCAGAACAATCAGTCCCACCATGTATAGTCCTTGGTTGGTGGTTGAGTCCCTGGGAGCTCTGAGGGTACTAGTTAGTTCATATTGTTGTTCGTCCTAACAACAATATGAACTGTGGTATACTCACAGAGGCCAGAACGAGGCATCTCATCTTCTGAAACTAGAATTGTAGTTGGCTGTGAGCCACCATATAGGTGCTGGAGATTGGGCCTGGCTCTTCTTGGGAGATGTATTGTGATATATGGTTATAGACATGTATCTCTGGACAGAGCCCCTTTTGCCCTGCCCAGTCTGAGGCTGGATAGAGGGATGTGATGCCAGGCCTCTCTCCAATGCCTGGGGTTTTCCAAATGGGGGCAATTGTCTTAAGTTTTTGTTTTGAGACAAGGTATTAAGCAATGAAGATTGGCCTTAGACTCACCATATAATGAGGGTGGTCTTGAACTCCTGATCTTTCTGTCTCCATCTCCCTGTGCTGGCATTACAGGAATGTGCCACCATCCCCTCTATTTGGTTTTTAAAGTAAGTAGTGGTTAGTTAGGGCCCGAAGATGGTTCAATGGTTAATGTGAGTAGTCTTTGTATTATAGAGGACCAGAGTTCAGTTCCCAGTACCCTGTTGGACAGCTCACAACAACTACTTGATACTCAGGCTCCAGGGGTTCTACTACTGTCTTCTGGCTTGCTTATACAACTGCATGCACATGCTTGTACATGCACACAGGCACACATATCTACATATAAAACAGGCATGTACACATATACAGGCACAAACATCTACATATAAATAAATAACTTTTTATTTTAGAAAAGTGATTCTTTGGTACTTGCTCCATTGTGTGTGTGTGTGTGTGTGTGTGTGTGTGTGTGTGCGCACGTGCACACACACACATGCGTGAATGTGTGTATTCGGTTATGTTTCGGTTTAAGGGAAGCATGAGTAAAACCCAGTGGAAGTGCAGGTATCCAGCTGTCTAGGGCCAGTGCCTTTATCCCTGGGATTTCCCTGAGCTCAAGCTGCCCAGGTCCTTATCCTCACCCCACCACTCAGTATCTAGGTAACCTCCCAGCCAAGTTCCTTAATCTCTCTGTGCCTCCATACTCAGGAGCAGCATGGCTCCCCATTCCATTTCCGGCTCACTTCCTCACGCCTGGGGTCACTTCCCGAATCAGCTGTCCACTCACCTCCTCATCGCAGGAGCTGCTCCTGCCAAACGAAGGAAAACTAATCGTGTGCCCAAAGTGAGATCATTTTCCACAGTCGGCCACCATGCGGTGCATAATAAGCAAGGCCCACGCACGGCCCAGAACGTACCAGAACATTTGCTTCGTTAGGAATCAGCTCTCCCCTCCGGCTCAGAAGATGATGGGCCTCCACCCCCCACACAGAAGGTCTTGTAGGTAAGAGCTTGGTGACACGACCTCCCTCTGGCTTCTCTCACCAACCGTCTGTTCCTAATAACCCCCACCCACGCACCAGAGCGGTTCTGACTTGATATTGCAGGACGCTGTCACTTGAAATTAATTGCAACTAATTAAAAATGATCCGGTTAGGACAATCGCACAATGGCGCTCCGGAGACCGCTTCATTCCCAGAGGTTTGGTGGCGTTTGTGGCTGCTGCAGCCCGGGTCTGCCGGATGGGGCCATATATCATCGTGTCATTTTACATTGTTATTTCTCTGAAAGCTGCAATTTAAAAGAGTCTCAGATGAACCATGAGCAACTTTGTGCTAAAAAGAAAAATGTTACTGTCCGAGATCTGAAAAATATAACTTATAGGCTCAAAGCAGCCTCTTGACATGAAAAGCCGTCTTAAGTTGGTGCTCTGATTTGCATATAATATATAATGTTGTAGTTAAAGGACCCACAAAACAGGCCGCGGCTTTGGACCATCGATCCTCTGTCCCTTTGTTCAAACTGGGTCACTTACTGTTCTTGGTCTTTATTTCATTATGGCCATTCCTCACATAAAGAGATAGGTTGGCATCTAACTCACTGGATTCTGGAGACACCTCCCCAAGTTCCTGAGGGACCTAGGGTTCCTCCCCTCTGGTTTGGAAGGTTTATCACATTTGTCCTACTCTGGTCACAGAAGTGGCAGTTGCCAAAGGTAGATCCATTTCTCAGGCATTGATGGAGGGGATTGGTTAGAATTGGGATATTCAGCTACGCTAAGCTGTTGAGCAGTCCCCATACCTCCATGGGGCAGGAAAGGTGGTTGGAGTGGATTTGGGTTGCGTTTTTTTGAGATAATAAGTCACTGACTTCCCATCTAGCTTTTCATGGTGTCTGTGAGCCTCTCCTTACAGAGCAGGATAGAAGCGGACTTTGTTTTTTGTTTTTAGATTTATTTATTTGTGGATTTTATGTATATGGGCATTTTGTCTGCATGTATATCTCCACACCAGAAGAGGGCACTGGATTCCATGGGACTACACTTATAGATGGCTGCGAGCCACCATGTGGGTCCTGGGGACTGAACCCAGGACCTCTGGAAAAGCAGTCAGTGCTCTTAACCACTGAGCCATCTCTCCAGTCCAAAAGCAAGCTTTTGAGCAGAAGAAAGTGTGTTAGAAAAGTGGCTTTTATTACTACTTTTAAAAAATGTGCTGGTTCCTTTAATTTCTTAAAAACAAACAAACAAACAAACAAACAAACCAAACCAAATCTCTGCAAAACCGAGACAAGAAGTTAAAAAAATAATGCATGAGGACAGTTACAGCAGTACATGCACATAATAATAGCACTTGGGAGGCTGAGTCAGGAGGATTTGGGATTCAAGGCTAGCCTGGGCTAAATAGTAAGTTCTAAGATAGCTTGGAATATGTAGCTAGACCCCATGACAAAATTCAAAAAAATGAACAAAAATTTCAAGGGATCAGGATGACTAAGAATATCTGGCTGTGGCCACACAGATCTGCAGTTCCTGTACTTAGGAGGCAGAGGCAGATGGGCGAATAAATACCGAGACAGGTAAGCCTCAAGGGCAGGTACACACAGGAAGTGGATACACAAACCAAATTTTCCTCTATTTTTATATTTTTTCGTTGTATGTGCCTGAGGTGTGCAACAGGCATTTGTGTGTAAGCACGCACATGTATGCACACGTGTGTCTGTAAATTTGTGCATGTGTGGAGATGAGAAGACAACCTCACGTGTCAGCCCTTGCCTTCCACCTTAAGACTAGGTGGTTTTTCCCCCTTTTCTTTTTCTCTGTTTTTTTTTTCTTCTTCTTCTCTGCTATGTACACCAGGCCAGCTGGCATACAAGTGTCCCCATCTCCACCTCCCTGAAGGAGCAGTGAGGGTTAGAAAAGCAAACGCTACCTCATATGGCTTTCTGGGGATTGGAGCTCAGATCTGCATACTTGTCATCTTCTCTGCCCTAAACCAAGTTTTCTTTATTTTCTATTTTGCTTTTTGAGACAGGGTTTCTCTGTGTAATGCTGGCTGTCCTTGGAACTTTCTCTGGAGATCATGCTGGCCTTAAACTCAGAGACCTGCCGGCCTCTATTTCCAAAGTACTGGGATCAAAGGTGTGTATCACTACCAGTGGGCTTAAACCAAGTTTTTTTTTTTTGAGACAGTCACCTGTCTCTTCTGGTGCATAAGTGGATGAACAAGTGAATGATCTTGATGTCAACAGAGCATGGATGCTCACCTACTAAGTTGCTACAGCAGAATCTGAAGCTGGTACAGTTCAGAAACACACACACACACACACACACACACACACATACACACACACACACACTTAAAGTCTTTGTCTTGATTCCTACTTAGATATGCAGGAAACATTTAGCTTATTTCGTTATTTTGTTTTGATTTTTTTTTTTTAGTCAGAGTCTCATTTTGTGGCTCTGGCTATCTTAGAACTCCCTCTGTAGAACAGGCTGGCTTTGAACTCACAGAGATCCAGCTGCTTCTGCCTTCTGAGAGCTGGGATTAAAGGCATGGGCCACCATGCTCAGCTTATGTTTAGTCATTTGTGAGGATTCTGGCTATTGTCTTCTCTTTGTCTTTCTACAAACCTTGTCTTCCTACAAATGGGGTTGTTCCATATGTGAGGATGGAAGAGTAACACTAGGTCACAGGGCAGGTTGACCAGACATGGGGCTAGAAGAATCCAGCCTTCTCTGGCTTACAGAACACATGCTGCTTTAAGACTTGATCTTGCTTGTTAGCCGTATTTAACTCGTCCATGCTTACAGAGTCCTATACGCTTAGAAGAGGAAAGAATGCTGAGACAGGCAGTTCACTGCAGGCTTCATATCCTGTGCAGGTTTTAGTTTCCTGTTGTAACCCAACTGGGCTTATAGCCTGCACTAGGGTCCTAGTGCTGCTCCCCATACCCTGTTGCCTGGGCTCCTGCCTGGGTGTTCTTGACTCTCTTCTCAAAGCATGATTCTGGAATCAGCAATTTTAAGATTATGTGAGAACTTGCTAGAAATGTCAGCTTTCTGGCCTTACACTAGAAAAAATAGGAACTGTTGGGGCGAGGACCCAGAAATCTGTGTTTTAACCGTCCACCACCAGCAAATTCTGGCTGTAGTGAAGTTTAAAGATCAACTGTCCATATTCACTCAGATTAAACAACTGCAGGAGAGACTAGTCTTGACACCCCCCGGGACCCCAAAGAGGGAAGCAACAATCCAGAGCTCTCGGAAAAGGTCCAGGAAAACCTAGGGTACAAAAATCTTTAGAGGTTCTTA
Source organism: Montemys delectorum (assembly GCA_019843815.1). Classification (NCBI taxonomy): domain Eukaryota; kingdom Metazoa; phylum Chordata; class Mammalia; order Rodentia; family Muridae; genus Montemys; species Montemys delectorum. The sequence goes on from JADRCD010235347.1 coordinate 27,377, forward strand.
GAGCCCAGTGGGTTCCAAGCCCTTAACTGGATGCCACCTAAACCCTGAGCTAATTTACTCTCTGCCTGATTTCATTAGTTGGCCTAATCAATAGATTCAGGTTTATAAAGCATAGGCCTGGGCATGGGAGTGTTTCAGGTTCCTGCTGCATTTATTAAACACGGCATGTCTTCCCAGCAGAAGGAGGGCTGTACTATTTCCCCAGCCCTCTTTCTTGGGTGTCTATTCAGGCTGGTGTGACCATAGGTGAGGAAGAAATGGGGACCCCCCAGGGTCACTACCCTACATACTTCCGAGGAGTGTCATTGTGCAATGCAACGTCTGTCCGACCACGGGTGGCAGCCTGGAGTCCCCCTATTTCTCACCTATGATTCAGAAGAAAGAGACTCTCTCTTTTCCACCCTCTACTTCCTCTTAGTTCCACAAGTGGACGGAAAGAAGGGCGGCAGGGCTTTTGTAGATGTCTATTTCTTTTCCAGCAAGCCTTACAGTCTTGTGAGTCTCCAGAATGCACTTCTTGCCACCATCCTGGCTCCTGCTGATTCTGTGCCCCTTGTGGTGGGTACGGATCGTTTGGGTACCGGTACCCATCCCTCCCTTGCTTCCTCACTGCCTCCGCCCAGGCACTAGGCCTGTATGGCAGCTCTCCATCCATCCTGGTCACTCAGAGGCCTCTGAAAGTATGCCTGTCAATATAATGCATGGCCTGTTGAGGGGAAGTGACATTTTGAATAGTGGACACTTTCCAGGGAGCATTCATCCTAGGTCAGCCTCGTGATAAATAAATACGTTTGGCATCTGAAGTCAGAAGCTACTCTACACAGACTGAAGGCTTCTATGCACATACCATGGGCTGGGGTGTCTTAGTGGAAGCAGGATGTGAAAGAAACGGGGTGAGAGGAGACACTGGGGCTAGATTTGGGGGCACATTTATTCCCTTTCCTCTTGGCATCTCTAGGTAACATAGGAAGCAGAAGGGAGCTGGTCTCAATACCCTAGTCACAAAGGGTCCCTAGTTCGTATGCCTACTTCTCACCTGTCCCTGTGCCCCTCCCAAACCCCGGGATCCATCTTAATTACCCACAACAGTGCCCTAAACAAAGTATTTATAAGGCTTACTATGTTTGTCTTCCCGCTCCTATTAATAAAGTCTGGGAATGTAGGGAAGAAATATGGGCGGGTGACAGGGTTTTTAATGGTGCCTCACCTTAAATGCATTTTAAAATATGTAAATCAATAAAAAAATTATTTGTAATAGCAGCCTAAGAGTGCTGGTTAGCCTGGCGCAGAGTGAAATGCATGCTACAAGCCCTATTACCATACATCCTGGGAGCTGTAGTTAGGATTAATCTGTCAAAGGGGATGGTTTAGTGTTGATGAATATGACATGTGACCATTAACGATGTTGATTTTATCTCCCGAGATTAGCATGATTTACTTCGGATGGATAATAATGTCATTTGCTTGATGCAGTAGATCTGTTTACGAGCTGATTAAATTGTAAGGCCTTGCCTCATTTCATGCTATTTGGTTTACAGCTTCATTACCACAATCACAAAAGCTGGGGAAATGTCCCACACTCCATGTCACAATAAATCACC
>JADRCD010235349.1:17704-45951 GCA_019843815.1 Montemys delectorum
GGTGATATGAAAATCTGAAGAAATATAGATAAATTAGCCTAGAAAATTTCCCCTTAGTTTAATCTTTCCATTGGTATAAAATTTCCATAATTAGCATAAATGGTTTCTTTTTACTTTTGTGCTTTTGTTTTGAAAACTCATTCTCTTAATTCAGTGACATCACTTTTCTTATTTAAAGTTTGCCAGACCTCCAGGCCTGATTGATGTTTTATAATCTAATACAGGGGAAACAATTCTATATGACCCTCCAAAAAGACACATATGGTGAGGAAATCCTTGAAAATTAAATGGACCATTATTAACAATTTGTGACGATCACAAACCTCTAAAGAGATAAAGACCAGATTAAAAGCTTAGCAAACTGAGGATTATTCACTGTATAAAAGTAAAGGGTTCTCAAAACCTCAAGTGACCTGTTTGTTGACCTCAGTCTTTTTGTCAAAGGGAGATGACCCTTGAATCTTCTTACAGCCTTATACAATATTAATTGAAAGCATAAAGATCACTTTGATTATGGTTACTACGTAGTGTGACTACAGTCATAGAGCTACTTGGGATATTAAAACAGGAGGAAACCATGAGTCACAGGACAGCCTTAGCAATGTAGTAAGATCCCAATGTAGAGTTATGCAATTGTAGGTTTCAGTGTCCCAAGTAAGCTGGGCATTCCTTCATGAGTGATGTAAAAGATGTAGTTTAATGTATGATTATTTAGTAACCATAGTTCTCTGGTATACATCACATTTTATTTATTCCTCATCTCCTATCTCCCCTGCTTCTCTAGTGTGGATTTGGGGCATATTACAATGAAATAAATGCATGTTGAGGCAGGAAGGAGGATTGTAGCTATGAACATGCTAGGTAGAGCAGTTGCAGAAGGACAAATCTTGGCATGTTATGATGTTTTTCTACTAATCAATAATAGATTGTGATATTGGATCGCATGGAGAGATTTATCTACAAATTACGAACAGTAGCACAGAATTGTTAAGGAGACACAGTCTTATAGGGAGCTAAGGCAAAATTTGATATCTAATTTTGGTTAATTTTATCATGTTATTTGGTACAGATTAAAACCTAACTCTTGCCTAATTATCTGCCTATTCAACATTTCAATATATTTTAAGCACTTCTATGTTTAGAAAACACATAAAATTTCAAGTCTTATCATAAGCAAGTGAAATGTTGCCTTAATTTTTTCCCTAGCCTAGAACATAGAGAGACACTCTATTACATGTCAAGTCCAATCTGCTTTGTCTTATGTGTCTTCAAGTCTCTTCAGCACACTGACTCAATTCACCATTGTCACTCATTTTTTTGCTAACATTTGCTTAATTTTAGTTTTACTATACTTGAAAGTAATGGTTTTTCCCACTACTATAATTTTTCAGGTGGAACACTTCAGATTGAAAAATTACTCCCCATCTGTCCTTTAAAAATCAATTCAGGGCTGGTGAGATGGCTCAGTGGTTAAGAGCACCGACTGCTCTTCTGAAGGCCCTGAGTTCAAATCCCAGCAACCACATGGTGGCTCACAGCCATCTGTAATGAGATCTAACGTCCTCTTCTGGTGTGTCTAAAGACAGCTACAGTGTCCTTAACATATAATAATAAATAAATCTTTTTAAAAAATCAATTCAAAGTCATTTATAGAATGCATTCTACCTGTATGCACTCAGTTATAACAGCCAATACTGGATTATACACTGGCTCAAAATACTTCAGTTCACGATCCTTAGTTACATGTGCTGTCTGTGTCTTTTCTCAACATGACCATGTAGAAGGAGCAGTCCCTGTTCTTTTTGCCCTTGAGTCTTCTTGTGTACTTGGACAGCATTCTAAACATGGTATGTCATGAAGTATGCTATCTGTTCCACACATGGTAATCTAAGGGCTAAATCCATTAAACATATGAAGAGTATTCAGTTTTTACTTTGAAAGGTTTTTTTTTCCCAGTGGTGTTTACTTATAACTGCTAATGCATAGAAACACAAAGCAGATACGTTTTTGTAGGAAAAGCAGTCTTGTGGGTACATAATCTTAGATGATATGCTAAGTAGTGACCTGAAGGAGGACGTGAACAATTTCCACTGTACACTAAGAGGCTTTGCAAGATGCTTGAACTGTGGATGAAGTTGGAGTTTGGAACATTAACCTGAACTAGAGGTTCGTGAGTATAGATCATACTGAACATACACTACATAGGATACCTAGGAGGGGAATTGTGTATCTCCAGAGTAAGCTTGAAAGCACAGACTGGATTTCATGCTGATATTGATCTAGGGAAGATATTGTTGAGACATTATAAAATGTCATTATGCATGACACGTCGTATTAGTTTGACATCATAACATTGTATTAGCTTGACAGAGTTAAGGAGATTGGAGGCTGCTTACCAGAGAGTCAATGCTACTAGTAAAAAGAGAGAGCTGTGGCCCTGACTCACAGTGCTGTGTATGCAGGATTCATTTTTTGAATAGCTAAAGGACACTTTTTAGCAAAATATTCTTATCCTTAAAATATGTATAACAATGACTACTTTATGAAAAGTCTAAGAAATATATATTTTGTGTGTTTTTGTTAAATTACAGTTGTGTTTATGATTTCTATTTTTAGGAGTTAGTTATAGGATGTTATAAATAAGTGTATTTGATTGTATATACCAAATGACTTTTCCCATTGAATGGAAAGCCATATGACTCTTTATGCCTACAGACAACAGCATATTTAGATTTAAATGATGTGAGGCACGAATTGTTTTCAAGTTTGATTTATGTTTATAATATCCATAAGTCTAAGAATAATAGTTACATCATTTTCCAGCTAGTGGTATGCTCTGATGTAGGTATTTTCACTTGTGTAGGGCAATCTCCATTTCCTGTAGCAAGTATTTATTCTGCTAAGGACCACTAGGTGTCCCCTAACAGTTATGTTATTTCGGGGTTCTAGATTCTAAAATCATAAAACTTTCTCTTGTGAAATTATTCATTTACACTATTGGAATTACTGAACTGATTGCCCGATACAGTTCTAGAAAATAACAATTACCTCAAGTATTCACTCATGCAACACTTGTTTTGAAGTTAATCAAAGAACATTAAGTTATTTCTTTCTGTGATTATTTGCACTTTGAGAGAACTGATTTCAGTATCAAACTATATGTATTGGTTGTGTATGTCGATATATTTCCTGAAATTCTAAATTAGGACTTTGTGAGTGTTATTTTGGAGAATATACTGGATCAAGATGATTAGTAGATGAATAAGTGATGTGTTGATTTTCATATATGAGTGTTTGAATTAGGATACCTTGCTGGGCAGTCATGACACATGCCTTTAATCACAGCACTCCAGAGGCAGAGGCAGAGGCAGGCAGATTTCTGAGTTCAAGGCTAGTCTGGTCTACAGAATGAGTTCCAGGACCATGTGGGCTAAACAGGAAACACTGTCTCAAAAAAAAAAATGAATAATTTTCATCATTTTCTGAATGGTTTTGGTTAGTGACCACAGATCTATATAATCCAACTGTTTTCTACACCAAAAAATCTTTAGGGATATTATTTTATTTGTATGGGAGTTTTGCCTCTGTGTATATAAGTGATTACTGCTGAGGTCAGAAAAGGGTTTAGGATCCCAGGGACTGCAGTTACAGACAGTTGTGTGTGATCATGTAGGTGTCTGGAATTGGACTAAGGTCCAGTGGAAGGGCAGGTAATGCTTTTCCTGCTGAGCCATCTCTCTAGCCACAGAAAACTGCAATGTATGTAAGAATATAAGATCAACTTTGAAGTCTTTTTGTTTCTTAGTTTATTATTAATACATCCAAATTCCTGAGTATTGTGCACTCAGGCCAATCAGTGCTATTTTGCATTTTTTGTACTCCTGTGATTAGACATTGGAAATGATCATATAACTCATATTCAAAGTTTCAAAACTGTGCCATGGACACATGTCTGAGAGTTACCTCCACGAAGATATCTCATGCCCTCAAGCTAGTACATTCAATTTTCCTTCCTGCCCACCCCTTCACCTTTTTTTCCTCTTGTTAATATCAGAAGTCTGAGAGAGATACTTGTTTTCCCCTTCTTTCAGGCTCTAAAGCCAGCACTCAAGTTCTGTATGTCCTACTTGAATGTGATTTAAATCTTTTCACTTCTTGATCTTAGTGCCATCCTATAACAAGCCAAATTCAGTTTTCTTTCATTTGTATTTCTGGAATAGACTCATAACCATGTTCTACAGCTCATTCTTATTTATCCTTCAGTTGACCCCAAATAGCTATTTCTTTTTTTATTGATTTAAATTTTATTGCATTATGATGAGAAAAGATATATGATTTTAATTTATTTGAATTTGTTAACATTTAAAAACATATTTTAAGTAAATAGAATTACATCACATTCTTGTTTCTCTTTTGTACTCCAACTCCTCAAAGAGACCAGCTTCAATACCTGCAATACCTTTCTTTTTTATTTTGTCATATTCTTTAAAATTTATAAAATATTATAACAATAAAATAAGTACTATAAAAGTTGTTTGATATAAAACAACAATCAATTGAACAGTCTTATCTAGATGCTTGTCTACAGCAATACTGAAAATACATACATTTTTCTCAATATAAATTTTAAATAACTCCAAACATATTAATGTATATTTTAAAATAAATACATCACTATAGCATTTTTTAAATGAACATAAATAGATAAAGTCTTTTTGTTTGTTGGTTTGTTTGTTTTGTATTTAGTAGAGCTTAAAATATTGGCTCTTACTGTGGTACAAGCCCAAAATAAGAAGAATTTTTAGATATTGGACTTCATTGTAATAAGACTGTACTTCAATGACCCTCACATCACCAAAGGATTTTACTTCCATCAAAGCTAAACTAAGAGTTGACAGTTCTGCTGTGCCAAGGAATGAATTGTAGGCACGATTTTTGGATACAGACTTCCTGCTATGGTCAAAGCTATTTGACTTGATTGAGTGTCTTTATTCTCAGCCCACAGAGAACAGGTTACATTCATTTAAGAAATGATGTGTGTATTAAGATGGTCTATCCATAAACTGTTCTAACTGTTCCAATGAACAATGGTTCTGCTTGGAGGGTGGAACAGACATTAGGTGATGGTAAGAATCTGGTTCATTGGCTGTGATAATTTAGAAAAGCATTCATCTCAGAGAAAGAGTAACTTATAAAGTCCTCTTCTTCAAACTTGATACAATAGTTTCAAACATCAAGCAAAGCATTCAGTCTCACTATTTGTTGTTGTCTTACAAGCCACCTCCCAAGTTAATTGTCTACATTTCTTTTGGCTATATAAATAATTTCGAAATAATGTAAGATGTTCTGAAAACCATAGTATAGTGTAAAAACATCAAATAAACAATCCTACTAATATAGAGGTTGAGATAGGAGAAGCATGGTTTCAAGACCATTATGTGGTACACAGCAAGACACTGTCACATACAAACAAGCAGAAATTATATATGGATTGTACAATAATGGACCTGTTTCTCCAATTACCAAATTAGAGAGACCACTGGATGACAAAGAGAAACAACCCTGGAAATAGAAAACATAGGAAAGAAATCAGGAATCATAGATACAAGCATCACCAACAGAATACAAGAGATAGAAGAGAGAATCTCAGGGGCAGAAGACACCATTTAAAACATTGACACAAAAGTCAAAGAAAATGCAAAAGGCAAAAAGCTCCTAACCCAAAACATCCATGAGATCCAGGATACAATGAGAAACAAACCTAAGGATAAAAGGTATAGAAGAGAGTGAAGACTCTCAACTTAAAGGGCCAGTAAATACCTTCAACAAAATTATAGAATAAAACTTCCCTAACCTAAAGAAAGAGATACCCATGAACATACAAGAAGCCTACAGAACTCCAAATAGACTGGACCAGAAAAGAAATTTCTCCTATCACATAATAATCAAAACACCAAATGTACTAAACAAGGAAAGAATTTTAAAAGTGGTAAGGGAAAAAGGTCAAGTAACATATAAAGACAGGCCTATCAGAATCACACCAGATTTCTCATCAGAGACTATGAAAGCTAGAAGATCCTGGGCAGATATCATACAGACCCTAAGAGAACACAAATGTCAGCCCAGGCTACTATACCCAGCAAACCTCACAATTACAAAGATATTACACAACAAAACCAAATTTACACAATATTTTCCCATAAATCTAGCCCTACAAATGATAATAGATGGAAAACACCAACATAAGGAGCAAAACTACACCCTAGAAGAAGCAAGAAAGTAATCTTTCAACAAGCCCACACAATACTAATTCCATCTCTAACAACAAAAATAACAGGAAGTAACAATTACTTTTCTTAATATATTAATTTGAAAATTAATATTACCAATATATCCTAATTGATTGAAATCGTGGGCAGGATGAAGATCCTAGGCAGATGTCATACATACCCTAAGAGAACACAAATGCCAGCTCAGGCTACTATACCCAGCAAAACTCTAAATGACAAAAGATATTCCATGACAAAACCAAATTTACACATATCTTTCCACAAATCCAGCCCTACAAATGGTAATAGATGGAAAACACCAACATAAGGTGTTTTCAACAAAAATATTAGGAATTAGAAATTTGTTGGCTGTCAAACTGCTACTTCATAGAGTAAATATTATAAAAAGGGTCTACTGGAAATATTTCTATGACTTTTCATGACCTTTTGGACAAAATTCAGCACTAAAGACCACTTGAAATCCAATTCTAGCCAAATTGAATTTAGTTTATGGTATTGTGCATATTAACTCTCAACCATCTTTAGGTAGTCAAAAATATTTTAAACCCCTTGTATATAATAGTCATTTTTTTCTAGAACTTTGTTTTATCAACTTCACTTAACCTATCTATCATTTTAAATTTTTTGGAGACTTTGCACCTGAATACCATCTCAACATAATATCATTCCTCTCTCTCACCCTACAATTTTTCTCATGTTCACGTACTTCTTTCAAATTTATGGCCTTTTCTTTTTAAAGTATTATTTTCACACAAAGGCATACAGCAGAGATCATCACAGAAATGATCAGAATAATGCCCATTCCCAATGATGTATCTATAAATCAGTGCCTATACCTAATGCTCAGTGAACATTGAGTAAGACAGGATCAAACAATTCTAGGAGCCAGAGCCTCTAAACATTTACTGTGAGACAATGTCTTCTATATATGAGCGGGAAATTATACCAGTGAAATCTCAACAATATGGTCTACTAAGCTAACACAATTTAATGTTGGACATCACTTTTTTTTTAGTGTAATTAACTAATCTGCTAAGTAAGCTGGTTCGAATCTGTGATGGGTTTGACCAACTCCTTGTCACTTTGATTTATTATACTTAACCTCCTCTAACTTCTTTAAGATGTATTTTTCCTTAAAATTTATAAAATATTATAACAATACAAATAAATATTATAAAAGTTATTTGATATAAAACCACAATCAAGTTAAGTCATGTAGATGCTCATCTACAGCAATAGTGAAAATACATTTTTCTCAATATAAATTTTAAATAACTCCAAACATATTAACTGCATACTTCAAAAAAGGAATATGACAAAAAAGATATTGTAGGTATTGAAGGGAGGGTCTCTGGGAGGAGTCGGGGTACAAAAGGGAAACAAGAATGTAATTTAATTCTATTTACTTAAAATATGTTTTTAAATGTTAACAAATTCAGATAAATTGAAATCATGTAACTTTTCTCATCATAATCCAATAAAAGTTAAAAAAAAGATGTATTTTTCCAGCTATCTATTATAATTCTGTAAAGTAGAACCATGGATCTCCTGCATCTTTACCTCCTGGATTAGCATCAGAAGTAAGAGTGGACAAATTCTTGCTTAATGAGTTATACTAGACCTTCATGAGAACTTCAGTTCTACCAAACTAGAAAGACAATTGTGTAGACACAATGAGAACAAATGAGTCTTGTATACAGTATTAGAAGTTTCACTGATGATGACTAAGCATGGCACTGGTCTATGAGTATAGCAGAATGTCATTAGGGGATCATTTTATTGTTACAGGTTTTGTTGGTTTGTGTTTAGAACAGTAGTATTTTGTTTTACAATAGGTCTTTGAGCTATCTAGTCTCAGGTTCTTGATCACAAGGGGATTTTTTTTAAAAAGTTAAAAGGCACATAAGATTGTTTTTCAAGTATCTTAGGTTCATGTAGTCTTGGTAAACAAAGATGTGGCTGGAATGATAAACTGGTTTAGAGTCCAATTAATTCCTTTATAGGGAAGATAATAGAAATGTGTTGAAGATCTTAGACACCAGCATGCAGCATGGCTAAACACAAATGTGGCTGGAAAAGTAAATTGGCATTTTTAATGTCAGAATAGAGACTTTACATTGAAGAAAATAGAAACATTTTGAGGGTTTAGATAGCAACATGCAAAGCTTATTAAACATATAGTATTTTCTATGAAGACACATACTATTATTAGCCGTAAATGAATTGATATAATTAAGTGTTCCTATAGCCCAACGTTTGTCAAGCTATCTCCACAAACAAATGAAAAAGGTGAAGCCCAGGGAAAGGAATAAGTTGTTTGAATTCCATAGCCAGTATATAATAACAACAGAATTTTAAATTTCTATACTACCCATATAACATGGTCAAAAACATTCTGTGTGTGTGTGTGCATGCATGTGTGTGTTCATCTTGAGGTTAGAGGTCAACCTCAGGGGTTCTTCATTACTATATAGTCTGTTTTTCACTAGGACTTGTGAATTATTGATTATGAAAAGATAGCTAGAAAGTGAACCCTCAGGATATGCCAGTCTTCTCCTCTCCAGTATGTTCCATCACATCCAGTGTCTTTATGTGAGGGCTAGGTTTTGAAATCAAATCCTTATGGGTACACAACAACCACTTTACTGATTGAGCTACGTCCATGGAACCCAAAGTCTTAATGAGTAGTTAGTTATGCTATCACTTTCTCTGTTTCAATAGTATATATGCAGTTTGAGATATAGGCAGGTAAGATTTACGACAAAGCCACCATTAGGTAGCATGTGACACAATTTAAACAAGAGATGACTCATCGGAGTGTCGATGTAATCTCTTTTTCCAAGCTGATGGGCATTCCTATGGGTATCATGGGAACTGTCCATTGTACTTCATGACTCCCTTAGGGCTGCCTTCTTTATATAGGAATTATAAGCCAATCTTCCTCTACTATAATTTTGTAAGTAAACTCAATATTAGTAAGATTATAAATAACAAAATTAACAGACACACCAATTTCCAAGCTTAAAAACACCAGATTTAATGGGCGTTTATTACTTTATTAATTTATTATTTGCATAATTTAATTTCCTAGATTCTGCTTTCAGATCTTTGCCCAATCAAATGGAGAACAACATTATGAATATGTGATATACTTAGAATAATTATTTTACATAAGACATTTATTATACTTCAGATCTTGAGAACACTTTAATGCAAGCATTAAATCACCACACCTTAAGTATGGATCACAATATTTTTATTATCCTTTGAGTGTATTACATTTATTTGAACCTCAGTGTTTCAAGCAATTCAACTTGGAAAGTACTTATAATCAAGGACTTATTCTTTAGTAATCATTTTGTACTACCATTATATCTTTAATCCTCTTTAAATGTTATGCCTTACTCCAGTAGACATAAATTTATTTTACTTCCCATAATATGTACTTGGAGAGTGTTCTGTACTCACTTAAAATATTCTTTCTGGTATGATTGGTTTAAATGATCTACAGTGTACAGTTGTGTCTATGTCACATAATAATGTTTGTTGTTAAGTCTGTAGTTAAAGTGTTTTACAACTTTACTGATTTTTATGATTTATTTTTTACACTGGGAATTTTTGAGAGGCAGTTCTGAATACACTCAAATATAGATTGCTTGACTCAGTTTTCCTTTTAATCTATGTGGTTTTCACAGAATTTTCTTTGTGGTGGTACTATTAGTTCATGTAAGATTGTTATGACTTCCTGAAAGAAGTGGCTCCAGTATAAATATCACAAGACATTCATTATAACTTACTAATGATCATCTGGTTTGTCATTTTACATATTTGGCTTCCAGGCTTTCCCTTTAAATTAACTTTCTTATAGACAGCATGTAATTGAGTCGTACTTTAACACTCATCTTATTTTTCTGTTTTCTTACTTGCTTTTAATTTAATTTAACAATTCTCAGGATTTTCTTTTATATTCTCAATTGCCTTAGTAGCTGTGTCTCTTTATTTACCCCAATACTTCCTCCAATATTTAAGTGTTCATCTCTGTTTTTACCACAGTCTACCTACTTACCTTAACACACTGTTGCATTGCTTCAGAGGTCACATAGAGAACCTAATACAGTGTATTCCTGTGGTTTTCCTCTGGCTACTGTGCTATATTATTTTATTCTTAATATATTCTTCAATTAGAGAGCTATTTTTCTTCCTTATTTTTTTACATGTACCATAAAACTTTAAAATATGCATTTTCCATTTAGGGTTTCCACGGGTTTTAATTACCTGTGTCGATCCAAATTTTCATTTGGTTCCGTTTTTTCTCTATGTTTATCATTCTCTCCCTCTCCCCCTCCCCCCTCTCTGTGTCTGTCTGTCTGACTCCCTTTCTCTCTCTCTCTCCCTCTTCCTCTCCCTTACCCACCATATGTTCTATTTCTTTCTCTCTCTCAACATAGTTTTGTATCTCTTTCTCTATATAGAACCTCTGTATTGATTGATTTATCTTTCTATGTGTCAAAATTTTCCCTCACAGATGTGAACTACCATACTTATCTTATCTCTAAAGCTCACTGCTCAACCTAGCTTGACAGCTGAGCTCTGCTTTCTTTTAGTTCAGGGCCTAAATCTGCCAATTTCTCTCTAGCAGGAATTTGGTAAAAAAAAAAAAAAATCAGATGATTTTCTTTCAATGATGCATGTAAGTTAAAAGGTGAGTATGTTAGTTATTTTGCTTGATTTTATAATTAAGGGGTAAATCTGCTTCCTGTTACAATGATACTCTGAGAAATAGAATGGTCCCTATTGTTTCAAAATGGAGAATCACATTTCGGAGTTGATTATTATATCATTTTAAGAAAGACCATGGCAATTTTTAAGACTTGCATTGTATAATAACAATTTATAAGGTACAGAATTTTTTTGAGTGGAGCATAACCGACATAAGACATTAGTAGTTTTAGGCAGTTATCTTGTATTAACAGATCAGGCAAGCTGAGTAAAAATGGTAATCACTAAAGACTTTATCAAAGAAAAAATTGAAGTTCATTAAACTGACCTTGTGTGCTTAATATCAAGCTTCACTAGCTGTGACTAAAGTTCAAATTATAACCATTTACAATTTCAGACTTCTATTTTTTTATATTCTTAGTGTTTGCTCTCATGATTCCAAGGGCCTTGGATTACTTTCACCAATTGATGGTTTGTTTCACCATGAGTAAATCATGCGGGTATCATCAGGCTGTCTTCCTCTTCTGGACAAAGGATTCCAACGTTAACTCATGGCCACAGGAGGAAAGAATGCTTGAGCTTCATTTTATCTTGGACATTCTGGAGTGGACAAAGAAGTCCAGATTGTTTCTCCCAAGAATACAAAACTTATTCAGTTATATTGACTCAGATTTCAACTTTTTTTTTTTCCTGACAAGAAAACACAGTGTATCTTAGTTACTGGTGGAGAGGTAGTACTCCAACTGTGGAGAAAGGTCTGTGAGGTAGAAGGACAATCTTGACTGAGCATTCTTCAATTCAGTTTTAAAATCTAATGTTTTTATAGACAATGCTATACTGAATTTAAAAAGTGGCAGTTGTAGCTTCTCCTCCAATGTCCACGACTTCACTATTTCTGGATCTTTGGCTAGGTTTTCAGTATGTGGCATGATTTCTCTCTTTTCCTGTGGGTCTTAAGTCTAATCAGAGAGCTGTTAGTTACTGCCAAGGTATGTGCAACACTACTGTAAACTTAAGAATATGTAGGTATGATTTTTTTTTGTTTTTTTTTTTTGTTTTTTGTTTTTTTGTTTTTCGAGACAGGGTTTCTCTGTGTAGCTCTGGCTGTTCTGGAACTCACTCTGTAGACCAGGCTGGCCTGGAAATCGGAAATCCGCCTGCCTCTGCCTCCCAAGTGCTAGGATTAAAGGCATGCGCCACCACTGCCCAGCTAGGTATGATTTTTGTTGTGATTTATAAGTGTTAATACCTAATACTCAACCCTAAACACATGTACAAACAAGAAACAGACTGGGCAGGTCATATTTATGCATAGACATAAAAATAATATATTCTTATGTATGTATATATAATATTCTTATATGTTTATATACATATATACTCATATAAATTATATATATACATACATGTATATATATATATATTCACACCTATGTCTGTACACATATACACACACACATACACACACACACACATATATGTATATGGAAAGGTTTGCAGAGATAAAAGGGAATGGGAAACTATGTAATTATATCATTATATCAAGAAATTAAAGAAATTAAAAAATCAATTTTACTGAACATTGGTCTCTGCAACTTATAAGCTCTTTTTTTTTTTTAAGCATACAGGGTATTACTAGTTTCTATTTGGGTTTCAATCAAATGGAGCTGTCACTCTAAGACTATGGCAAAATACACTTAGTTATCATCCTGAGTATATTCAAGCATCAAACTATGAACAAAATAAAGACAAATTATGAAAATATGCATATAAACTGATGTTGAAATAGACACTCCATTCCTTCTTGTGGAAAAGCAAGTGACATGTCTTTCTCAAGTCTAAATAGGACCTTTCAGTTCTATAAGTACAATTGGCATATTTTTTTTTTAACATTTGATACGGTTATTGTCTTCTACAATGGCAGGTTTTTAGGACTCTTACTGTTTCCAAGGAGTAATCATGAAAAATATAGATGTGTAGGTAAACTGAACAGACTTTAGCATGAACACAAATATATTCTGTAACTAGTTTATAGAGTTAAGTTTTACTAACTGTTCAATGTGGCATATGTATCCCTACATGAATCTGTCATTTCCAAACTTGTATTTCAGTGTGAACAAAAGAGTTCAACCTTTTCTTTTCTCAGTACATCTGTTATTACATGCTCCACACTCAGTTTAAGCTCTCATTCTTCTTCACACATCACAACATACACCATACTGTTTTGAAAGGGTGCCTAACAGCATAATTAGAATTAAAGCAGCCAGGTAAATTATGATAATTCAAATATTAAATGACCTTGGGAATTTATTAAACAAGTAAGAGTCATCAGTTCTCATAATGTTTACAAGTTTATAAATATCAGATTTCCCTTTTCTGTTTCTATTTCCTTTGATCTTTCAACATTCTTATGATCATGTTAGTGAAAATGTTCTTGAATTGGAAAATGTTTGTAGTTTCAATGTTATCCAAATCTCTGGTTTGGTTTCTTCACCTCTGTGAAGAGCAGGATTAAGCAGGTTGTCCTCCATAGCTTTTCCAGGCTTAATACTGCTGAAGTCTCACCTTCCTGACTGGTTTGATGCACCAAACCCTGAGTTATGAAAGCAACAAGTTGGCACTCTCCCAAACATTCTTTGTGATGCATGTTTACTGTGTTCAGTAGTACTAAGTGAAGAGTCAGTTTTCTTGGACTAAACATTCAGTCCAGGTCTCTGTCTTATGGCACATGTCTATTCACCAAAGTGTCTGAAATTTTTCAGAAAAATGCTTCTCTCTCTTTTCTGTACCTTTTGATCTATGTTTACACTTCTCTTTGGGATATTTTTCTCAAAGTAGGCAATACTATAAGATCCTCATGAAAGAGATTTTTATTTTGAGTATAAAAGAGTAACTTTCAGAGCCACATAGCATTAACCTGTCTAAGTAAGCAACAAATAAAACAAACAAAAAATAGCAATTATTCCTAATAATGCCTTGGACGTGCATTGTTCATGTTCATGTTTCTGACGGTCTCAGCACGTGACCATGGACATACCCAGGGATATTAGGAAGACACTAAGTTGTTTAGTGTTTGCTTCATTTTGTGAATTTTGACTTCATTTTTCCATGACTTTGAATTTCCAAAACCAAATATATTATTAGAATCTTATTAGAAAAACAAAACAAGTTGTACCCATTTACTGCAAGTGTATGCCCCTAGTATTTTACTTTTTCTTTTGGATAGGGCTGATTGACTAGCTCTCATTTGTCTATTCTCTATTGTGCTGCACCAATTCATACATTATTCATGTAGTATGAACCTTTAGAATTTACTTCATAAACAATAATATTTCTTCTGAAAGAATTTACAAATTCCAAAGAATATATTGTAGTTTTTTCAAAAGAGAAAAGTTTCTTATTTTTTGAGATTCTAATTATATCATTTCTTCCTTCCCTGTTCCCCTCTCCAGTCTCATATACCTATTGTTTCTGTATTTCCAATTCATGGCCAATTTGTTCATTAATTGCTGTTACACACACACACACACACACACACACACACACACACACACCTGTACACACTCCTAATTTATTTTTGCTTTATGTAGTGCTAAAGGAAAAATCCTAGGTCTTGTGTATATTTCGTGAATACTCTTATCTCTAAGCTACATTCCTGGCCTTGAGTGAATGATTTTCATTTGGACAGTAAATAACTTTAAAAAGATGCCATATTCTATCAGTGAGAACACTCACTCTGGCTGCAACTTGAGGCAGAGAGGAATATTTGGCCTGCAGTTCAGTGTGAGGTAATTCTGCTTGAGAATGAGAATGAAGACAAATTTCCTTGTAGAATGCAAACAGATTCATACTACCACATCCAGATCACTCTGGAGCAAACCTGACAAAGGTAGTAAAGGCACCACATCTGCTTTTCAGAGCTGAAAGCCTACTGGTGACTTGGAATGACAAATGCCTGCATTCAAGAGTCACATTTTAATGTCAGTTACCAGAAAGAAAACTGTCAGCTAGGTAGAAAGAGCAAGATAAAATAAGAATTACCAGAATTACAGAAGCACAGTCTTCCCTGCCTGGAGGCATAACCTTCATAGTTGGCATTCTTTCAGGATTTTATCTTTGAGAAATATCCTTAGAGTAGAATTATAGGCAAAAGAATGTATCCATATATATTATATATTTATACAACCCTTACTTTTCTCTGATGTTCTTGTTTCATTTTTTTCCCTAAATTGAATGTGCATTCCTGAATAATCTGAATATTCCTTCCCAGTAGCTTAGAATAAAGTCTAACTAGTGTATTATGCTGAAGACCCCAACACTCTGCCATATGCTTTCCTCTCCACACTCAGCTTCTAGCATTCCATACTTTTTTTATATTAGATATTTTCTTTATTTACATGTAAATTCCATACTTTTGATGATGATTAAGTAGCTCCGCTAACTTTATTTCTGCTCTTTGGAGCTTGGTTCTCTCTTAGGAGCTTTTACATTGCTTATTTTCTTTGCCTCATCTTCTTACGTTGGAGGTCGTGTTTTCAAGTAGGTATTTTTCTTAAGTAGAGTTGCTGTACATGCATATTGATTCCATATCCTTTTGTGTCTTGTATTACGACACTGAGCTTGGCTTGATGTACATGTTTACTGGTGTGCTGATCTTGTGTGTCAATTATGTAGTCAACAATTGTGCTTTGTGCTGAGTTGTCAGTTCTCACATAGCTCCTACCACGTGAACAATGCTCCGGAGAGATTGTTGAAGGACATTTTCACATCATTGATGGTGGTGGTATAGCAGTGATTTTCATGTAAATCTTCACAACTGCTCATCTAGCCATAATTATTTTCAACAAAGAAGTGCTGGTAGTTAGTTTTGCAACTGACATCCTAATGGTTCATAATTATCACACATGATATGGCAGATCATCATGTATCAGGATACACATGATTAGGCTGAAATTTCGTTTCTATTTCTTATGAGTTCTGTGACCTGTTAAGCTTTTAATTACTTCTGGATTGAGTAGAAATAGCAGTGGAATAATTCATGGAGCATTGAAAAGATTAAGTGAGTCGAAGTTTCTGGTAAGAATCCAAGAAATGGCTCAAACACAATGCTAAGCATATGGAAATAAAGTTATGAATCATGTTGCCAAATATTTCTCTTCATCACTGAATCATTAGATTTTCTTCTTTACAAATGCTACTATATAAACATGATATAATATAATATGTATCATAATCTAATCTAAAATAAAACAAATGAATATTAATTCATTAAATATCCAGTATAGATGCTTACAATAAAATAAAACCTTTAAACAATTTTTTTATAGTCAGGGCAAATTTCCAGGATTATTTTGTGATCTATCGACATATTTTATTAATATATGTACTGGCTGGTTTGTGTGTCAACTTGATACAAGCTAGAGTTATCACAGAGTCAGGAGTCTCTCTTGAGGAAATGCCTCTATAAGATCCAGCTGTAAGGCATTTTTTCAATTAGTGATCAAGGCAGGGCCTTGGTAGGTAGTGCAGGGCTCTATAAGAAAGCAAGTTGAGCAAGCTGGGGAAAAAAAGACAGTAAACAGCACCCTCCATGGCTTTTACATCCACTCCTGCCTCCAAGTTCCTGCCCAGTGTGAGTTCCTGTCCTGACTTCCTTTGTTGATAAACAGCAATGTAGAAGTGTAAGCTGAATAAACCCTTTTCTCCCGAATTTGCTTCTTGCTCATGATGTTTTGTGCAGGAAGAGAAACCCTAAGACAGTATGTTATTAAATTTGTCCCTATATCTTTTAAGACTTTCAACAACCAGATTTCTCTTCTTTTCTTTTCTTTTTTTTAAATTCTCCTTTCAGCTGATAATGTTTTGAATTCTACTATTTTAGGGGTTAGGTTTTTCTTTCATTAACACTCTGTATGCTTCCCTATTTTATATTTAGACAAGACCAATATCACCATAAATTAAATATATATGTATATATGTATATATATACATACACATATATATATATATAGTCTATAATACACACACACACACACACACACACACACACACACACACATATATATATATATATATATAGTCTGACAATATATGGAGATAGTACATTGTCAAAGGGCCTTGGTGTGAGCTGCCAGGAAGCATGACAATGAAGAGGAAGGAGGGGCAAAGGTAGCTTGAGAATATGAATACTGTAGGAAAACCTAAACCTTTATGCTTAGAAAAATCCTTATTTAATATAAACGTGTGACCACTGCCTCAAACCTATATATTACCAAAAGAAAGTATAATATTGTGGCCAGAAACTTGTGGACAGAGGACAGATCTTATGCATTCTCAGCATCTCTGAGAACTAAAGGTTCAAGAAATGTCACCTTTTCCTAAAGCTTACCAGTATGTTCTCATCACCATCATCCCAAGAAGCCATTGGGTTATACCTCAGTATACTCTACTCCTGCTGTCCTTCATCCGTTCTAAAAGCCCTGGACTCCCACTTTTTCATACCCCAGGTAGTTCCCTACAGCCACAATCCTGGATTACTGTATTCCCTAACAATCACTTTTTCTAATATCACTTGGTCCTATAGAGCTTGAGATTAATAAAATGCCTATTCCTTCCAAGCATCCAATTCTTCTTTAAATAGGCCATTAAGATGTTTTTGTTATTGTTGTTGTTTTTCTCTTTAAAACTAAAATCCCACTTAATGTTTCCATTTCCTCTATAGCTGTTGCAAGTGGTAGCTTCTCTTCCACTTTGCTCATCTTTGGGGACTGCAAGTGATACGGATTCTAGATCCTAGTTTTTAGTTTCAGTTCATTTTCTTCTCTAGATTACCTTTTTCCCTCAACTAATCATGTGCCTCAGGCTTCATGCCTCATTGACTCTACTTTAAAAGGAGATTGACAGTCTTTCCACTTCTTCTCACCTTTCACTTGGGTTATTGTAACCTTAACTAAGTCTGTCTTTCCTACTTCTCTTCCTACCTCACCTCTTGAATTTTTCTTCTCTCCTTCTTCCTCCTCCCTTCCTTCTCTTTCATTCTTTCTCTTTTCTTTTTCTCTCTTTTTTTTCTGAAATGATCACATGCAACACAGGATGGTCTCGTACTCACTGTATTAACTGAAATGGGCTTTGAACATGGCTTTCCCTAACTCCACCTACAATAAGAACTGGGATTTTATAATCTATATGTTTTAGGGAGAGAGCCCAGGGATTCCTGAGTCCGAATCAAACAGTGTACTAATTGAACTACATTTACAACTGCCAAGAGATTTCTTTCTATTGACTCTATTTTCCAGAAAGCAACCAGAGCTCATCTTTGAGAATCTAAACTAAATCATTATTGCATACCTTTAGGGCACTATGGCCTCTCACCCAGTGGAGGAATCCATGAGGTTCTGTGTTGTCTGAGTTTCCACCTCCTCTGTGACCTCATCTTTTCTGCTGCAGCCCCAAGGCTCTTCCTGTTACTCTTTTCCATACTGCAACTGGAACTAACCAAACTGAGTCCTGGTTCTTGGTTTCTGAAGGAGTTATTCCTGCTGGTGTTCCTTTGCCAAGTGTTCTCTCTTTCTTACTGTCTTCAGAGATCCCCTCAAGTGTCAGATTATCATGAATCTTTATCTTCCCACACTTCCACCTTGGTGTCCTTTAGTTTCTCTTTGCAACACTTAATGCAACTTCATGTATTCTGTCATTTATCTTCTTCTCCACACATGTCCCAAACAAAAGCTGCAATAAAGGCTTTGATTTCCTATTTTCTTTTGGCCTCTTGTTGTAAAACTCTTTCTGGGACTTATATTTTCTTTATTATTTTAATATATTATGATTCATTATTTGTTGAAGAAATGATTGAATTATATAATCACTCTTGAATTTTAATCAAATAGAGTTTTCACTTCTTTCCCTAAATGCTCCTCTACTTGCAAAAAAATAAAATACCTTTACCAAACTGTACACAGAGAAAAGAAAGAACTTGGGATAATAATGCTGTGGTATTCCAAATTTCATTTTCATATGAACGTCATATGTAAATAAAAACCAAAACAAACAAATAACATGTCATAAGCTGCGGAGATGGTTCTATAATTAAAGCCCTTGCCACACAACTAAGACAAATTCAGATCCCTAGTTTCCACATAAGTGCTTTGCAGGTGCAACTTCTTACCTGTAATTGTAGCTGAGGAAGGGCAAACAGAAGATTCCCAGAACAAGCTGACTAATGACACTAGCTGTATCCACAGGAGAGCTTGCCTCCAAAGAATTAAGTCGAAGAGTAATTGAGGAAGAGCTCTGTTACCCTTAGATCTCCATGCCTATGTGCCCACATATCTTACACATCTGACCACCTTTGCACTGACATTCGTGGGAATATGCACATGCATAGGCAAGCATACCACACACACTAAAAACATGTCAACAAAAATAGAAAAGAATGTCAGATCTCCAATTCAGACCTACAGCTTGGGCAATGAGAGTCTTCTGAGGCAAAAACAAACCAGGAAGAACAAGTAAACTTGTTCAAAATGACAGAATCCTGTCATAAAGACTTACCTTTAATGCCCTTAATTCATTCATCCAGCAGTTTTTATTTACTAAGTGCAGGACTGGGGTCAAGGAGACATACAGAGTTCCTTCCTTATGGATTGTACAGTTTAGGAGAATTTTGTTTGTTTGTTTTACGTTTTTCCAGACAGGAGATTGACCTAATCTGAAGGGTGAAGAGCATCCATGATCTGGTGCAATCTGAAGCTGATAAACCTTTAACAAGAAGAACAGTGACTATACAAAAGGGAAGGAGAAAAATGTCCCCAGAAAAAGACAAAAATTTGTTCCCTACACTAGAAAGAGCATTTTCCCCCAAATGGGGTAAAAGTGCCTTGGTGTCATTTGATTCTGCCAGACTCCTATTTTGATGACTACATTTGTCAATAGACTCCAACAAAATAAATGCTATCTGACTTTACAATATGATCTGACAGTGGATAGAGGATTCATTTGTTGGCTTTTTCCATCTCAGGAATGAGCATGCAACTAACTGAGAAGTTTAACCTTGGTCCCCTTGTTCGTGCTCATGGGCTTATTTCTATTTCTTCTTCAAAGAGCGCACACCCTCACAATCTGCTGCTTTGTAGCTCATCCTTTCTCATCCCGCTAGCTTCCTATTTTTATTGCTGAGTCATCCAATCAGGCTTAATTGTCTCTCTCTCTCTCTCTCTCTCTCTTTCTCTCTCCAGCTGGCTTCATCCTTTTTGAGGAAAAAAATATGCTACAGGTGCACTTTTTAAAATTAGGAAAACATGAGTCCCCAGTTCCGGATAGGGCTAGTAGAGTGTAGAGGTGGATTCTGAAATTATTAGTTATCACAGTGCACCTTTCCTTGTGGTGCTGAGTAATTTGTAAAATCTCCATTCCATTCTATTAACAGCCCAGCCCCTGGGGTTCATGGAAAATTCCTATTTGTATTATTCTTTTTAATTCATTTCATATAGCCTTCATTTTGTGGCTTAATTATTTCCTTTCATTTTTCTTTAGAAATTCAAAATCAAGTCACTCAAGTTGTTTTCAAAGTAAATGTGGTATGGTATAAAAATATAACTGAATTAAATAGTTAACATATTCTAGAAATAATTATTCCTTTTGTTTCTGTGCTGGGGAATAAACCCAGGGACTCGCACATACTAGGCAAGTGATGTAACAATGAACTATACACCCGAGCCAGTAATGCAACTTTTTAATTTCTCTCTCCATTATATATGAAAAACTATATTCCCAAATAAAGCAGTTGTTAGAAAGCTGAAAAGGATTGTTTAACATTCTTCTAAGGAACAAGCCTTGTTGATGCTACCCCATATGAATGTTAAGAAAGTTTATATGAATATAAAGATTCTAGAGAAGCTGAGGAAATACTTCTGCTACTAAAGCACTTGGTGTACAACTGGACAAATTGTAGGCCCTCAGTTTGTATCCCCAACCCATGTAAAGCTGGGTGCCAAAAGGCATATCTGTACCTCCATCCCTGCCTCGGTAGCTGAGTTAATGAACTCCAGTTTCATGGAAGAGACCTTATACTAAGAATTAGACACCCAATGTTGACCCCTGAAAAGCAAACATGCACTCATACATGCACACATATGTATACAATGAAAAAACATGATTTGAAAACACTTTTTGTTCCATATACTTAAATGTAAGAAAAAAGAGAGGGCAGAGATCCAGAGAAACAGAGAATTTGCTTCTTAGTGTAAGGTATTATCCAATACAAAATTGGTCAGTCCTGAAAATATACATATGAGTAATATCATACGTAGCAGGTTGCACTTGTCCTTTTAGAATTACACACACACACACACACACACACACACACACACACACACACACTAAATAGCAGTTAATAAAACACATTAATTTAAAAGTGATGAGGGTGGGGATAGATAGGAAGATTTATAGGGAAAAATAAAAGGATAATGATGTAGTTACATGAATCTCAGAAAATGTTTAAAACTGATTTTTTTTTTAATAATGGTAAGAAAGTCTGTAGGTGCTCAGTGTGGATATAGGTGTTAAAAGTTTTGACCTAGGGTTGTGTGAAACTATAGGTGCAATAACTCATGGACATTAAGAGGCAACTATGTGCCACTGTATACATTAGAAAAGATCTGATCTCAAGCAGGTTGGGAGGTACTAAAAGCAGGACATTTCTTGGGACACTTTCAGATGTACACTGATATGTGCCATTGTCTTATTTTACATGAGTATTTTCATTTTAAATTTGTGTATATGTATTTACAGAATAGGTATGTGCATCTGTGTGTGCACGAAGATGATGTAAGTGCCTCCAGAGCTGCAGTTTGAGATGGTTGGGAGCTACCAAACATTGTTCTGGCAACCCATGTGAGTTATCTGCTAGAGAACGAAGTGTTCTTAAGAGCTGAGCCATCTTTCAAGTCCCACTGTTGTCTAATATTATATTTTTAGAGTATAGTAAAGGAGAAATAGCCAAATGTCCTTCAAAAAAAAGACACGTGCTTCTAAAAACAAGCCTTTTTGTTTTTTGCCTTCATAGTAAAGAGAAAAATTTTGCGAATGCAAAAATTAAGACTTCAATATTGCTTCAAATAATGTGTCTTACAAATTGTTTCATTTTGTTTTGACAGTAACATGTACCTTTGTTTTTTGTTTGTTTGTTTGTTTGTTTTTTCCGAGACAAGGTTTCTCTGTATAGCCCTGGCTGTCCTGGAACTCACTCTGTAGACCAGGTTGGCCTTGAACTCAGAAATCCGCCTGCCTCTGCTTCCCAAGTGCTGGGATTAAAGGCATGCGCCACCACCACCCGGCCATACCTTTGTGATATTTAAAGTAATTCCTGAAATCATTATTTAACATTTAATTCCTTAGAGCCATATACACCTAATTTTCAAAGTTGTTAGTTTTCTGATTTTTTTTTTTTTTTGTATTCTGGATTTTGTTCTTGGTGCTAACAAACTTGGAGAAATAGTCACCCTAACTGCCCACGCATAGATTATAAGGTAGCACTTCATGATTGATGTTAAATGATCTACATGTATATGACTATGAAGGTCATTTTACACAGATAATGAAACTCAGGTTCAGATAAGCTAAGGGCTTTGGCTCTCACAGGGGACTGAGTGGATGCTATCTGAAACTAAAATGTCTAATGATGCCAGTGTGTGGGCTTCTTCCACATATCATTCCACCTCCATTAAAGACAATGTGTCCCTTGAATTACTAAAGTTCAGGACACCTTGACTTGGTAGTTCGAGTACTACAGAAAAGTGGAGCTTAATTCAGTGTGATAACATGAGGTGAAATAAGGCAAGCGAGAGAAATCTGGAGACTTCTATTTTCAGCTTTGTCACTCTCTTATTAAGTGAGCTCGGGAAAGCTTTTAACCTTTGAAAGCCTGACTCTCCACGTCTGGGGGAAAATGTGAAGTGCAGCAATGCTGTGACTTATCTCACAAGGATGTTCTGAAGATTAAACTGTGAGCTTTCCGTTTCTGGAACGAAGTTTGCTACATGCAAGAGCTCTTAGTAAATCATTCTTATGAGCTCAAACAGACTTGCAAACCAATAAAGAATTTTCTGGATAGGAAGGAGCAAACCCACGGTGGAAGGATGAAAGTATCTCTCCTAATACTAGAATCATTGCTTGAGTTTAGAAGAAGTTCACTGAAAAACAGAACAGGCTTGTAGACTATACATGTTACTAACATTTCTTGTATCCTTTATTAATTATATAAACTCCAAAAATATAGAAGTCTTGTGAATAAAAAAGACATTAGGTTCATTGTTCTTGAGTGTTTAGTATAGCAGTAACACGGAGGTAGGACTGACATATCCAAATCACCTAGTAAAATGCCTGTCACTGAACAGATTCTCAAAAGACTATATGCTAACTGAATAAGCCAACCATTGGACTGAGCACTGAGTCCCCAATGGAGGAGTTAGAGAAAGAACTGAAGGAGCTGAAGGGGTTTATATCCCCATAGGAAGAACAACAATATCAACCAACCAGACACCACCAACCAAAGAGTACACATGGAGGGACCCATGGCTCCAGGTGCATATGTAGTGGAGGATGGTCTCGTAGAGAATCGATGGGATGAGAGGCCCTTAGTCCAGTGAAGGCTCTATGCCCCAGTGTAGGGGAATGCCAGGGCAGTGAGGTGGGAGCAGGTTGGAGGGAGGGTGGGGGAACACCTTATAGAAGCAGGGGTGGGGGAATGGGATCAGGGTTTACAGGGAGGGGAATTTTTCTTGAATTACTCAATAGTATATTGTGTATTCATATGCATATATTAGATATGCATATATATTAGAATCTTTAACTCTAAAACTGATTTATGTAATACATTTACATAAGTATACTAGGTTATTTATGTAGATCATCTTCTTACTGCTTTTCACATTTATTTTCTGACACCGAGAGAGTTGAATTACTTTCCTTCCTTCCTTCCTTCCTTCCTCCCTTCCTTCCTTCCTTCCTTCCTTCCTTCCTTCCTTCCTTCCTTCCTTTCCTCCTTCCTTCCTTCCTTCCTTCCTTCCTTCCTTCCTTCCTTTCCTCCTTCTTTCCTTCCTTCCTTCCTTCCCTCCTTCCTTCTTTTCTCTTCCTCCTCCCCCTTCTTCTTCACTTTAAAACAATTTCAGATTTACAGAGTTGTAAATTACTGTATGGGATTCCTCTGTGACTTTCATCACCTACAAATGTCATAATTTTACAAAAGTGACATATTTACTAAAGTAGGAATTGATTTTAGTGTATTGTGCATTTAGTATGATGCCATTAATGAAACTACACATTTATTTAGAATCTTATCATGCACTGGTGTTGTCTCATTGCCTACCCCCACAGTGATACACTTCCTCCAACAAGGCCACATCTTCTAATAGTGCCACTCCCTGAGCCATGCATATTCAAATCATCACAGTGAAGTTGATGGGTGTGACCAGGATATATTATATACATATAAATTTATCAAATACTCAAATAATATGAAAATATTACCATCTGGCACTCAGATGTATCAGTTTTTCTGTCCTCATTGTCTATATAGTTAACATCACTCCCTTCCCCCTAGCCCAGTATTTTGATACAGGGTCTCATGTTGGCCAGAACAATCTCAAAGTTTGTCGTTGAGGGTGATTTTGAACTCCTGATACTCTTGTTTCTACCTCCCAATTGGTGGAATTACAGTCATCTTCCAACAAGCCTGGTTAAAACATTTTTAAAGAGGTTTTGTTTGCACTCTCTTCATTCACATAGTGAAGTACTTTTAATGATCAGTTGTATGTATATTCATGATTTTCATGTCACATTCACACTCTTCACTGCGACATTTTAAAACCAAATACCAACATTGAAAGACATTTTTTTATTACCAAAACCATAGTGTCTCTCACAATGGCAATTCCATCGTCAATCACTTCCACCACATGCTCCCATGTCTCCTTCTACTGAATGTTCCAACAGGAAGTCATTTGAGTGGTGCCCTTCTCATTTCCACATCCTTCTCTGTTTTATTCACCCTCAACCTTGATGCCAGCCTTCCTGCCAGTTAAAGTAGAATCTGTTCACTGACTCTTCTCTCCAATCACTACAATGGTTGGGGATATTTTCCCTTTTTAAATTTAAACACCTTATCTTTCCTAACATTTCCTTTCCTGCTCTTCCTACTTACTCTCCTTGTTTCTTTCTCTTTGTATTGTCTTATTTTATCCCAGTGCATCCTGAGAGCATCGAGTGGACTCTCCTTTGTTTATGTTAGCCTTGCTCCTTTTCAAACCCATTTTTGTTCTCACTGCACAAACAAAAAACTTTCCATTCTACTGTTCTCCCTACACTCTATTGAATGACTCTTATTTGCAGACATGAATTCAAGTTCCTAAAATATCACACAATACATTCTGAATCTCTGTGTTCTTACACCCACAGCAGGCCTGTAGTTAAAGTAAAAATGCCTTCCACTTAATTTTCCTTCAATAACACCACATAGCCCTCACCAATAAATCTCTCTCTGTGTCTGTGTGTCTCTGTCTCTCTCTCTCACCCCCTCTTATAGGATTTCTTTGTTCATTTCTTTTATTAGGCCTTTATGCCATTATTATTTTTAGTAGAGGCCTTACTTTATCTTATAATTTATAGTCCATCATTGAGAGGAGTCAGGCAGGAATTTAAGTAGTATCTTGAAGCATAAACTCTGGCGAAACCTATTGGCTGGATTGCTTGCAAATCTGAGCTTAATTAGCTTTTTATATAGCCCAAGACTCCCTTTGCAAGAAGTGGTACTAATCACACTGAGCTGCCCTCTCCTGGGTCTGGGGAGTCTTATGGGAAAGCAGGGGATAGAAGTGAACAAATAGAAGGGGTCAAGGAAACTACAATAATACCCACAGAGTCAACTAATCTGGGACCATTGTGGCTCACAGAACCTGAGCCACCAACCAGGAAGCATGCAGGGAGAGGCCAAACCTCTCTACACATTTGTAGCAAATGTACAGCTTGATCTTCATGTGTGGTCCATAACAATTGGCGGAGGGCATGTTTGTATCTCTGTTCCCTAACACTGGATCCCCTTCCCCCTACCTGAATTACCTGGTTGGGCCTTAGTGGGAGAGGATGTGCCTAGTCGTGCTGGGTGGGGTAACACCCAAGAAGGGCTCTTCTTATCTAAGGAGAAGAGGAACAATGATCATGATGGGAGGGATTTGTAAGGGTAAGACTGGGAAGAGAGGACAGAGGGTGTGTGTGAATGGGATATAAAGTGAATAAAAAAATTAATTAAAAGCAAAAACAATGAGACATTCCTTTAGAGACATATCCATTAAACAGTCTGATCTGGGCAATTCTTCAATTGATATTCCTTTCTGAGTCATCACTAGGTTGTTTCATATTGACAGTTAAAGCTAATTAGAACAACATACATGTATTTGTATATACACATAATCTGCATGTCTATTACTAAATGTGTAACTAAGACAGTAGAATATTATGGAATCTGAGGTCTGGACGACATAGCAAAAAACCTGAGAAAATAACCGTATAAAAATAAGTTAATATTAGGACGGTACTTCCAACAATTTCTAATGTCCCTATGCCTGCCATTGGCATTTTATATTATATATTTATCTGAAGCAGAGTTCTTAATATTGATAATTAATTGGAATACCAAAATATCAATCAAGTCTGAAAAATGTTCATGATATTCTATGTCCTATCGTATGAAATATTTGACAAAATTTTAATATGTAATATAAAGAAAAATAAGTACTGCCATCTCATTAGTATTCAAGTTAATAAATGGTTAAAATTATATACCAAAGTATTATAGTCAACATTTTCTTTCTCTTTTTGGAGAATCTCCTACTACATATTTGGATCATATTCAATACTTACCCCTACTTAATCCTACTACCTTCTTTCTCTATACACCCAATATTTGTCCCATCTTGTGTTAAACCATCAAGTACAGTTGATGTTGCCCATATGCAAATAGCTCCTTAGCTAAGGGTGGAACTTTGTGTTTATCTCCTCCCTCTGTTTTTTTTTTTTTGTTTGTTTGTTTGTTTTTGTGGCAAATTCCCATGTGTAACTGTGAGACTGTATCCAGAGACACTGTTTCCTTGTCATTAAACACCACATTTGCCTTTTACAATCTTTCTGCCCCCTCTTCTGCAAGGATCTCCTTGAGCCCTGGGAGGAGAAGGTCTGATATACATCTTTCATTGAGGGCTGACCACTCCAGTCTCTTATTCTCTGCACATTGACCACTTGTACCTCTCTGTCACTCACCATCTGCAGCAAAATAAAAAAAAGTTTCTTTGATAAGGATTGTTGGTACTATTAGATTATTATTGTTTTTTTATCATAGATTAAAAATTTAAGAGTATAATCTGCTTTTTTTTACCTATAAAAAATTACTATATCTTAAGTCCTGATTTGAGTTCTGCCTCCTCTTGTGTATTGCTAAAGAGATTCTTTGTTTTCTTCATTGTTGTGACTTGCAGGAGACAATCAGGATATCAGATATTCAATATTGCGTAGATGCTCAGACTAGAAAACAGACTGGGATGAGTGAAAGACAACATACTCTTCTTAGAATGCACTTACTCTAGTTCACTGCTCTGGGTAGTGAGTGTTCACACTTGCAGACAACAAAAATGAAAACAATATACCCACCAATACTGAAACTCCTTTCAGAATATTTACAACTTAAAAATGTATAGCTATCTCCTAAGAGGCTCTGACAATACCTGACTAATACAGATGTAGAGGCTCACAACCATTCACTGAACTGAGTACACTGTCCCCAATGAAGGAGTTAGAGAAAGGTTCTATGGAGCTGAAGGGTTTGCAGCCCCTTAGGACGAACAACAATTACTAACTAGTACCCTCAGAGCTCCCAGGGACCCAACCACCAATCAAGGACTATACAGGGTGGGACTGAATGTTCTGGCAGCATGTGTATAGTAGAGGATTGCAAATTCGATCATCAATAGGAGGAAAGGACCTCGGCCTTGTGAAGGTTTTGTGCCCCAGTGTAGGGGAATGCCAGGGTCAATAAGTAGGAGAGGATGGGGTGGCAGGCATGAGGAGGGGGGAGGCAAAAGGAGTTTGTTCTTGTTGTTTTTGTTTGTTTGTTTGCTTTTTGGAGGGGAACCTGGGAAAGGGAAAATTTACATGTAAATAAAGAAAATATCTAAAAAAAAAAAAAAAGAAACA
>JADRCD010235349.1:46051-88080 GCA_019843815.1 Montemys delectorum
TTTGTTCTTGTTGTTTTTGTTTGTTTGTTTGCTTTTTGGAGGGGAACTTGGGAAAGGGAAAATTTACATGTAAATAAAGAAAATATCTAAAAAAAAATAAAGAAACATAGAAGAAAAAAAATGTTTCCCCTAAATTTGTTAAAATACATTTTTAAAAAGTAAATTTTCACAAATTACTGCAAAACAAAATGGCTTCCAGTTTTAAAAATGTAGAAATTAAGACTGTGATAGAATTATTTCAATTCTCCCAAGGACATATCAGTTTTTTGAGACCATCTTATAGAAAGAGAACGTAGTGACAGGGCAGAGTTCTTGCTAATGGACTAAGAGTAAAACGAAGGAGCTTATTTTTGTGCTGACTTAAAACAGTGAGCATGTTATCCCCAGTTTATCTCTCTTTCTCTGTCTTGAGGCTTGATCATGGGAGGTAGAGGAACATAACAGAAACAGAGCCAAACTTCTAAAATTTTTATTAGGTACATAGAATTGTGTTCATAAAAAGCACTTTCTGACCTAAATATAAGTCTGGTTAAGTGGTTAATTTTTAACTTTCATTAAAAATCAGAGACCACTAGCTTGTTTGAACTTCCTGCATCACTATGATCAATGGGCAGGTGTACAGAGGTTATAAGGCCTTCCAAGGCCAGACATTTCTTTAAAATATATAATACAACTCAGTGATTATTTAATTTGACTTATTAGCTTCTGACTAGTCTAAATGTACATTTGTCCATTAAATTTACCCTTATTTATTACAAGTGACACTGTGTTTTCATATACTCTTCATAAATATCTGGAAGAAGAAGAAGAAGATGGAGGGGGGAGGAGGAGGAGGAGGAAGAAGAAGAGAAGGAGGAGGAGGAGGAGGAGGAGAAGGAGAAGGAGAAGGAGAAGGAGAAGAAGAAGAAGAAGAAGAAGAAGAAGAAGAAGAAGAAGAAGAAGAAGAAGAAGAAGAAGGAAACTATTGAGTTCTTAAAACATATGATTGGGAAGAGTTTGAGATATTTCCATGTGTTACATTGATTAGTTACTATAATTTTCACTCAAAGCTGAAGGAAAGTGTAGTTCACTGATATATTTCACTTAAAAAGTGCTTATTTGTTTGTTATATTTAATTTACTTGTGAGCTAAAGTTTTTTAAATTAAATCTTGAATTTTGTGAACAAGGTATAATATTTTTCATCATCATCAATCAATTATGCCAGTGTTTATTGTTATTTTCGCTATTCATTTTTAATCTTCTCCTCATTTTATTGAGTTGCCAACATTCGCAAAAGAAGAATGCATTCTAAAGCCCTTAAAATAGCTGATGTATCTAGCTTTCTTTTTTAACCAGTATTTATAATAATATTCTTAAATTTCTTGATTTTTCCCAATTTTGACCATTCCATGTGCCTCATGATTCCCTGTAATTCTGGATACTAAAATGTAGCATTTGCCTGAGAATTAGTCTAATATTTTATTCTGTCCTGTGAATTACAATGTTTCAATGCAAATGCAAGCTGCTAATAATTGGCTGTACATTCCTTGCAGAAAAAGTACCATCTTCATTTCTTAAAACAGTACCAAAAAAAAAAAAAAAAACCTCACAAAAACCCAATCAACCAACCAACCAACCAAACAAAAAAACAAAACAAAAAGCAGTACCAAACTTTTGGTTATATTTCCTTACATACTTTATAGCTCCATAAATTCACATCAAGTAGTACTCTTTAAATGTCCAAAAGACCTTTTTGTAATTTAGATTACATG
Source organism: Montemys delectorum (assembly GCA_019843815.1). Lineage (NCBI taxonomy): Eukaryota > Metazoa > Chordata > Mammalia > Rodentia > Muridae > Montemys > Montemys delectorum. The sequence goes on from JADRCD010235349.1 coordinate 47,804, forward strand.
CTGACCAAAATTTTGGAAAAATGCCCGGGAGGTGGTGGTGCATGCCTTTAATCCCAGCACTTGCCAGGCAGAGACAGGCGGATTTCTGAGTTCTGAGTTTGAGGCCAGCCTGGTCTACAGAGTGAGTTCCAGGACAGCCAAGGCTACACAGAGAAACCCTGTCTCGAAAAAACAAAAACAAAAAACCAAAAACAAAACAAAACAAAAAAACCAGAAAACAAAAGTTTGGAAAAATGATTTTGGTGTTTAGAATGGAGGAACTATTTCACTGTAAGTAGTTTTGCAAACCTTCACCATAGAAACATTGCATCCAATTAAGATCTCTAAAAAGACATCTTAGTTAGGGTCTCTATACTGTGAGAAAACACTGTGACTAAAAGTAACTTGAGGATGTAGGCATTTGTTTCATCTTGGATCTGTCGGGTCCTACTCCATCATCGAAGAAATGTAGGATAGGAAATGATGCAGAAGCCATGTAGCAGCACTGCCTACTTTCTTATTCCTCAAAAACAGCTTGCTCAGACTGTTTTTTTTTTTTTTATACAATTAGGGACTACCTGGCCGGGGTGGCATGACCCACAGTGGGCTAGACCCTTCCACATAAATAATTAATCAAGAAGATGCCTTACAGTGATACTTGTAGATCAATCTGATGGGAATATTTTCTCAACAGAAAGTTCTGATTCCTGACTCTAGTTGTGTCAAGTTGATGGAACTTTCCTAGTACAAGAAAGGGATGAAATTTCAAACCATATCTATCCTGTCAATTAGTGCTCAAAGCAGAATTCACAGTAAACTAAAAGTAGGGAAAAGTAATTTATTCCAAACTTATATTCAGTCTGAATGAGTTTAATCATCTTGAGTAAAAGCTATATTTTCTAATTAGATTACATCTAGACTATAATTGATACAGCTTTATTTCTTAATCACACAGCATTATGTCAATGGATGTTGCTCAGAATTCTGTTAATTAATGAATTAATGCTGTGGGAATCTTCAATGCAATACAATTCAATCTGGAGTTTTACAATTAAATTAAATTAAATCAAATTAAATCTTTCTTTTAATTAAGGGATGAAATATTTCCACAAATTGATTTGTCCTTGTTTTTTTTGTTTTGAAGTAGACATCAAATGACCAGAGCAAGATACATAATGATGGGCATAAGAATAAAGGTTAAGTGCTAGCTCCTGAAAGTTACTTATTTACTTATTTCTCCTCAAATATAACTTCATTGCATCAAAATTTCAACAACTATTATGGTGATGACCTTTGTTAAACAGTTAATATAAATATGATTGTTTTATAAACTCAGCTACTGAGTTCATAAAATGTACTCATTAATATTCACATTGTGCATTTGATGGAAAACGTTAAAGTCCAGTGAGAAGAAATGATGGACTTTAACTTGGGAACTTACCAGTTCAAGTATATGGAATCTTTCCTTATTTTGAAGAGTAAATGAAATTGAAAGCATGGAGAAAATTTCCAGCTTTGGAAAACTAAAATTGAATTAATAAAATTGACTTCTTCTATTTTAGATCCCTCTGTGGGTTTCAAGCCTATGCCATGCTGTACTGGTGAATATTCAGTTTCCACCCAAAGCAAACTCACTGACAAATTTTGGAATTAGGATTGCCTCAGAAGAACAAATGTCCATTTCTCTGGATGTTGTGCTTTGAAATTAGACTCCTACAATAATAAAAGGAACTTTGTAAAGCATGAAACAGATGCCAAGAACCCACAGAAAATAACCAACAAAATAACCAACAGGCATTTTAAATGTATTTGAGAAAGTGCATTAAAAATATTCTATGAACTTCATCCCGACCATCACATATGCAAAGCTACTGTGGGAACATAGAGAAGGAAATCCCACTTTCGGAAAGTTGGTCTCATGACAATGATAAATAAAAGCTATTGTAGTTTTATAAAAGCCACTTACAACAGAATGGTGTGTCTATTACAAGCCACAGTAGCTCTTGCCATCCCTATTCTATTTATCATATAAACTCTGTTCTCTTCTATATTGTTAACTATGTGTAGATATAGTAACTCAGAAACTCTGAAATTGTGTGCAGCTATTTGCCACTTGAGCTTAGAGAATCCATTAAATTCTCCCTGTCATATTTCTGTCATGATATTATTCTCTTGAGGGAAGAAGGAAGTAAATGAGGACTATTTGGAAAAGTAGAAGACTTTATGCTTTAGTCCATTTAGTACAAGTTCTGCACGTGGTAACTTATCCTGCCTTGATGACTTTGTTGACTATGAAGAAGAAATTTGTATTTTAAGATGTAATTTGACTTCATTTTAGAATGGCATTGCTATTATTTCCCACAAAAATAATGGATGCTTTTCTCTAAAATATTATAAATAAATAAGCTGGACATGGTAGTATATGCTTGTACTTTTAGGCTGAGGCAGGAGAATCATAACTTGGACAAGGCAGAAGGATCTAGATTTGATGGTCAGCCTAGTCTATGCAACAAGACAATGTTTCAAAGGTTGTATTTATTCATATATATAAATAAAAAGACTAAAAGAGGAAATGCAAATACTCTTATAAATGAAGGTTTATACATCCTCTGTGGAGATAAGTTTTAGGAAGTGTGGGCCAGATAATGTAGAGTGTGTAACATGGACATGCAAAAACAGAGAACTGCAATTCCAAAAATAAGGGAGCACTGCAGAAGTAGGCAGCACTGAATTCACATGCCAGCTTTCACGGCTGCGGGCTCTCTTCCTTCATTCCAGCTCATTTAGTGAGTGTTTAAGGAAACAGTGTAAGAAGAGATATCAGTGGAGAAAGGCAGACAAAAGAGGGATGGTTCACAGGTCAATCAGACCCTGGATAACTGAGAGATTTGTAGAATTGAAGGGTTTATGACTATCAAGAAGACAGAAGTAACGCTACACCTATGGCCACTGTCAATGGGAGAAGTGGTTTGTTTCAAATTCTGCTTTTCACTTTTGCATCATTACTGAGTTCTGGCATGGTTAGGAAGTGAACCTAACGATTGTTAGCACCTGGCAGTAAAAGTAGATTTGTAAATGATATTAAAACATTCACATTGCAAAAATTCTCCTTTTTCAAGAACATTTATGCTGATTTTATTCATGTATATTCATATTTGCTTATGAAATTTGAAGATGTCTACTTCTGTCTAATATGAATAAAGCAGAGGAATTCATTCAGAATAGGAATGAAGCACAGAACATTTATTCATCTGCAAGTTCAGGTAGTAAGATAGAGCACTGTGATAACAGAACATGGATTTTTTTTTTAAAGGATTTCTGATTATCAGGAGAGAATATCCCATTGAGAGTTGATGTCATTGCTAGTAAGGGCCTAGCCACAAGAAAAAGACAGAACCAATTCTGTCACGAGACATCATTTTTTTCCAATCTGCTATACATAGCAAGGATAAAACTGTGAAGTTGAAGTTTTAAAAGCATTATTGAATATATTTTCACAGTAACCATTTTTTTTACACTTGAACTAGTAGCTTTCAATGCAATATAGATTTTCTAGAATAGTCTGGTTTCCATACACTGTCAATCACACTAATATGAAAATGTTGAATTTTTCATATTTTTATATTTAAAAGATAATATTTTTATTTTTAAAAGAGAATATTTTTTATTTTTTAAGTTGTATCTTTTGTTTTTGAAAATATAATATAATATAGTCTATCTCATTCCATTTCTTCCCTACAAGTCTTCCCATTTATTCCTTCTGGCTCTTGACCAAATTCATGGTCTATTTTTTTAAAATAATTGTTGTTAGATGGATATATGTAGAGGTATATACCTATATATTCCTAAATATAAATATATTCACCCATTCTGTATTTATATACAGGCTTTCAAGGCTGACACTTTGGTATGGATAACCCATTGTTTTTGTTTGTTTGTTTGTTTGTTTCCTTGTTTTGTATTTTGTTTTCTTTTTCCCTGGGGAAGACTATTTCTCTCATTCTCAGCATTTATGCATTGCCACTTGTTCGCAATATTTTTCTTTTGTTTCTCTGAAACACTCAGAATCCATGAAATCAGGAGCCTGTTTTACACTATCTATTACAATCAACCTTTGTGAAAACAATGAAATAACATTATACAATCAGGAGAGATGATTGTTACCAGTGAAGTTAGCATTGACAGGTACCTGTTGACCTGGGCACATGATCTCTGTACTTCCAGGGTTATCAACGTGTCTATAAAAGTGATTAGTGGACAACAATCCAAAGAGAGACAAGAACACACACACACACACAAAAAGCTAAACATAATTGACACAGTCAGTAGCATGTCACTCACATATAGGTCTCAGGAAATATTGCCTTTATACAATAATATACAGGATTACATAAGAGCAGATAAATTTCAAAGCAAGAAAATAAAATTCTCCAACTACTAATGTGCTGGCTGCCATGCCTGTGTTGTTCCTTCTGACAGACAATGACTGAGGAAGCTGTCTGGATGCAGCCTCTCTGCTCTGAAGACGCTTCATGCTCAGTGGAGCAGAGAAAGAACATTTTTAAAGGCTAAAAGTCATATAAATAATACAAATAATAGTTGCTATGAAAATGGGGAATATATTCACAATCACTAGTAATTTACTAGAGAACACAGGAGCTTCCAATAAAAGAATATTCTATGTAAAGGACAGAGGCTGAGAAAATTAAATCAAGTTTCCAGAAATAGTATTTCAGTATATATTAGATCAGGTACTGTCCCTGAGAGTGTAATGGAATTTTTTTATTCCTCATGTCAGAAAATTTTAAACTATACATTAGGCTTCAAATATCCCCTAAGTCCTGAAACATTTGTTTGCAAACATTTACCTGTACAAGCAAACATTCATTCAAAGCCTGTGAGTCCTTGCAGCTTCTCAAGGAGGTCAGGATCATGCCCAAGCCTGAAAGGCTCTGCTCTATATTAAGATCTGTCTCCCAGAAGATTGCTTCTCCACAATAATTCATTGGTTTAAAATTGACTGTCCAAGTTATTTCATCTCTTATGCTAAAATAGAAAAGTTTTGGCAAAGATGGTTGCCCTAGGCTTCCAGTTCACTAAATTTTTTAAACAACCATCTTTGAATATCTCTCTCATGGCATTCTCCTGAAGTAGAACTATATATACATTCTGAGATCATTCATGTTGCAAGTGATTGAAAATGTCCAGATTGAGGAAACTAGATGTTTATTTCTTGGTTAAAATTAAAAAATTATAGGAGAAAAAAACCACACCTAATTATTTAAAATCTTTTAAAATCTTCTATTACCATATAAGATAATTATAAAACTCCAAATAAAGCCAACATTTAAAAAGAAAACATAATTTATTTTTAGGTTATTTTACAGAAAATCAGTCTTAAAGATTAATCTAATTATTCCAAACTTCATAGTGATTGTTTAATGGATGTATACTTCTCACTTGTGTCAAATTAATTTTATTAGTATAAACATAGTAGGTAAATAATATTCAGAACATTTAAATTTGAACTAGTGGGATGGCTTAAAGGGTGCATACTTCTGCCACCAAGTCTGACATTCTGAATTCAATTCCTGGGACACACATAGGAATAAAACAGATTCCTGGTTGGAGTAGAAACTGAAGAAGCTGAGGGATTTTGCAGCCTCATGGAGAGAGTAACAGTGTCAACAGGCCAGGAGCTCCCAGGGACTAGGCCAGCAACCAAACAATACACATGGAGGAACCCATGGTGCTGGATGCACATGTGGCAGAGAATGGCCTTGTTTAACATCAGTGGGAGGAGAGGCCCTTTGTGGAAGGTGTTCTATGCCTCAGGGTAGGGGAATGTCAGGGTGGGAGGATGGGGGAGGGTGGGTGGGTGGGTGGGGGAGCACCCTCATAAAGAGGCAGGGGAAGGGGGATGGGAGACGGGGTTTCTGAAGGGGAGACCTGGAAAGGAGAAAACATTTGAAATGCAAATAAAGAAAGTATAAAAAAAAAAAAAGAAAGAAAGAAAGAAAGAAAGAAAGAAAGAAAGAAAGAAAAAAAGGAGAAAACAAAAAGACTCCTGAAATTAAACCTCTGAAATGTAAGCTAGCTCCAGTTAAATGCTTTCCTTTATAAGAGCTGTCATGGCCATGGTGTCTCTTCACAGCAATAAACCCTAACAAAGATGTTAGCTTTTCTTTAATTTTATTATGTATATAAACACACGGGGACACACACACACGAACAGACAGACGCATACACCCTACTCCCTGAACTGACCATGTGGGATTGAATAGCCTTGCGGAATCTTCAAGAAACTGATAAGCTCTTTCTCAGCAGCCCTTGGTCATCTTTAGCTCTTCCTTTAGTGAGGGAGGTGTATGTTGAATTTCTTCATTTCCTGCTGGCATGCCAACTGGATGTGTCTCTATTTTAATTTTGTTCTTGAGATTTCATGAGTGAGTTTTCCCTGTCATATGTAAAGGACACTATCTAACAGCAGGTGTTTGGGGCCTGTGGCTCTCATAATATCCCCAGCTCATCCATTTATCGTCCTGAACCTTAGATGTAGCGGCTTCTCTCCAGATATATCAGTTAGGATTGGACACACTGTAGTTGCTTATTCTCTGCCTGTTGATAGGCTGTGGATGTCTGTGATAGCCTCCATCTGTTGCAAAGAGAAGTTTCTGCGATGAGTGGAGAGAGCTACCCTCACCTGTGGGTATGAGTATGAAGAATCCAGTTAAAATTATGTTAGGTTAGTGAAGAGGCAGTAGTAGAGTTTACCCTTGGTTCTAGCATCTTTCCAGCCTGGGATAGTTGATTAGGTTTACACTACCAGGTGCAATTCCCTCCTACTGAGTAAGCCATCAGTCAAAATAGACATTTGTTGGTTGCTCCCAAGAGACAAGTGCCAGTATGGGGTCATTGTAGATAGTTTGCTAGTCCATTAATAGTGACTTGGATGAGTTGAAACTTACCTAGAAGTCCCATTCCTGAGGACTGGCTCTCATAGAATCACAGGATGCTATACAAGCTGCCAAGGAAGAGGAGCAATGACCAGCTCTACCGAGCTGTAAAGCTTCACTATTCTTTCTATTCCCTGGAAAGAGAGTAGAGTGTGTACAAGGACTCTATCAGGTTTACCAAATATATTCACACACCAGTTTGCAAATTGTATTGTATCTGTGTGTGTGTGTGTGTGTGTGTGTGTGTGTGTGTGTGTGTAGATCATGGCTGCTATAGAAACTGAAAGACAATTTTACATTGTGCTTATTTATTTCTTTTGGTGATTAGATTTGTCCTAACTGAAACAAAACCACACTGAACTTATTCTGGATTTAAACATTTCACAAAACAAATCAAAAGCAGAAAAATCCAAACATTTGGATCACTCTGGTTATCTTTTCCATTTGTAATTTTAGTTTTAGTTTTTATTGATATGTATGCCTCATAACAGTGACTACAGAGAACACAAGAGAGTCTCAGTATCTGCTCGTGGAACTGGAGTTACGGGGAGGTGTGAGACATCTAGCCTGCCACTAGACTAGAAATCGGGTCCTCTGAAGAGCACCAAGCATTGTCATCTCTCCCTCCCTCTGCTTTTGCTATTAATATTTTTAAATTGAAAATGGGGTCTTTTCTCAAGAAATATATCCTGACCAGTTTCACCCCCCTCATTCCTTCCGAGGGGTGAGATTATAAACAGGGATCTCTGTGTCTGCATTGTTATAAAGAGAAAAGCTTCTAAGGTATTGAGACTTTATTATTTTATCACCAGGTGGGAAACGGACTGTTCTTTCATCTTGTCTTCCATATATTTTACAGGCTTTGAATATTTACTTCGCTTTCACTAGAATTTGTTCGTTTCTTTGGCTTAGATTTTCTATGTCCCTGATTACCAAAAAGGTTATGCATATTTCTGACTATGGCTTCATGTTTTGTAATGTCTTTGCCCTTGTTTTTATCTTACATTGAAATTAAATATTATGAAAAACTGTAATTAGAATGTTGAAAATATTTCATAAATGGTCTTTACCTGGTTAGTAGATTGACCGTGTACCTTTTTCTTTGCAGTTGTTTAATTTTTCATTCATGTATGGAATTTATTAATATTATCCATTATGATGACAGTTTTCTAAAGATCTTTTCTAGTCACATGATCAAGCACTAATTTTTATTTTTCAATTCAAAATATATTGCCTGAGAGGCATGTAATTTTATATCAAATTAACTTTCATATGACACATACAATTTTAAATAGGTGAGATTTATGTTTTTTTCTCCCATTGCCTTGTCTGTAGATAAGCTAGTACTAATCTTGTTGCAGGAATATTTAAAAAATGAATCCACCCAGCAAACACTCCCGCCGAAGCATGTTCTAGCGCCCTTACTGTCCGGCCACAACACTATGTCCTGGTGGGTTCTTGCTATTTTCTCTCAGCTTGCAGCAACATCTCCCTCACATGCAACTCTTTGCACACCCCCACAATCATTCATCTAGCAGCTAGAACACAGTAAAGCATGACTCTTAAGACTTAATTATCTAGTCAGGTTTATATAATAATAAGATCACAATTAAAATATGCCAATGGTTTATTTAATAATAAGATCACAATTCGAAGATGCCAATACAATAATTTCAATGACAAATGATAAAGACAATGTTTTGACTCCATGCGGGGTCTTCCTCTGTCTCCGTGACAAAGAGGCTCCACTCCTTCCTGTTCTCTGCCCTTTTTCCTCCTCAACTTCTAGCTCCACCTCTCTATTCCTGTCCAGTCACAAGCCTGTCACTGCCCTAATGTGATTGGACAGAGGAAATGCTGCAACATAACCTATATTAATAAATATATTTGAGCTGCCAAATTATAATTTCTCCTCTGATTCTATTGTTCTGGAAACATCTTAATTTCTCCATCATATATAGAAATACACACATCCTCACATAGAGATTTAATAAAAATTTCAATGGATCCTAAGGTACACTGGGAGAAATTTGATTTAATATTAGTATTAAATTGTATTAGCCATGAATATGTTTCTTAGTATCTTGCTGATCTTAAATAAACATAATTTTATACTTTTAAAGTACTATTTGTAAAGAACTTTTGTTATATCTATTTCTAAATTCAGAAAACTTCAATAGTTTTAAATAGTACTGTTTTTGTATCACCTTTTGAATATTTACTGGGCATGGATTTAATTCCTGTCACCTACATGGCAGCTTACAACAACCCCCGATAATTTCAGCTGCAGGCATCATCTGCCCTCTTCAGTTATTTATTTTAATATTATTGCTCAGACTAGACAATCATACACTATAATAAATAGAGACGATGATGGAAATATTCTTTGTTGTTCCTTATTTTAAAGATAAAACTTTAAAACTTTTCTAGAGGACGTGGATTTAATTCCTGTCACCCACATGACAGCTCACAACAACCCCCTGTAGCTTCAGTTGAGGGCATCATCTGTACTCTTCAGTTATTTATTTTATTATTGCTCAGACTAGACAATCATACACCACAGCAAATAGAGAAGATGATGGGAATATTCTTTGTCGTTCCTTATTTTAAAGATAAAACTTTAAAAGTTTACTAATCAACAGCTTTAGTGCTGTTTTAAATAATGTCTTTTATCTTTTAATTAACAATTTTTTTTGTTTACATCCCAAATGTTGACCCCTTCCCGATCCTCCCTCGCAGAGTTCTTCATCCCACCCGCCCTCTAATTCACCTCTGAGAGAGTGCCCCCAGGAAACAGCCTTTCCAAGTCTCTTAAGAATTTGGCTCATCCTCTCCCACTGGGGCTAGACACATCAGTCAGTCCTCTGCTACTTAGTCCTCTCGTACATATATGCCCGGGTCTTTGGACTAGCCCAGGTATGGTATGGTCTTTGCTTGGTGGCTTAGTCTCTGGGAACTCCCTAGGGTACAGATTATTTGACACTGTTGGTCTTCCTAGAATTGCCATCTTCACTTTCTTCAATCCTTCCCCTAACTCTTACATAGGGGTCCCTAACCTCAATGCAATGCTTGGCTGTGAGTTTCTGCATCTGTCTCAGTCAGCTGGTAGAGCCTCTCAGATGATATCTATGGTAGGCTTCTCTCCCTCTCCCTTCCCCCTCCCCACTCCTTCCCACTCCCCCGTGTGTGTGTGTGTGTGTGTGTGTGTGTGTGTGTGTGTGTGTGTAAAAGCTTGAGTGGCTATATCTGCGGGTAGAATTTTCAGGGCACAGGATGTCTTCCTTTGCTTTATTGACTTGTAAGAGAGTCTCTCACTCTTCTGAATCTTGCAGTTTTTCTAACTGGTTGGCCAGGAAACTCCAGGGATCATCCTGTCTCTGCTCTCAGATGGATGGTATGTTTACAGGGGGCTCTGCAAAATCTTGCCAGTACTTTTACTTGAGTGCTATTGATTTGAACTCAGATTCTCATGCTTGCACAGAAAGTACTCCTACTCATCCTGGTATATTCCCAAGACAGACTTTAGTAGATGGTCTGCTTTTCTGGCTGGATTTAAATCAAAATTTTCGACTGAGACTGTGGAGTCTAGGGAATTCTTTTATGTAAATTCACGTTTTGGGGGAAGATCTTTTCTTAGCTGAATTTCCACTAAGATTATTTACACTTCTTAAAAATAGCCCTGGCTCCCCACGTCCCGGGTTCTTCTATTCAGCAACTGATAGTGCACTATAGTGATCTCCTAATATCAGATTGTCCTGTTATATCTTAGCCATTTTAGCTCAACTAAGTCATTAAGTGACTCTTTTACTTTCACATAATGACAAAATGGCCTCAAGATGCATTTCTTAGAACATTTCTCCTTCTTAAACAACATATGACTCTCTACTAGAATATGACTGATTTCCATGAAATGTTTTCTACCTTTTGTTATTACTTATCTATCTATCTGCCTTCCTGACATCTGTATCATTTGTCATCTATCTATCTATCTATCTATCTATCTATCTATCTATCTATTTTCAATCTAATCAAGTCTAATCTATTTATTACATATCTATTGGTCGATAAATTTCTATGGATCAAACCCAAAGACTTGTACATACTATATGCATTGTTAGGGTTCTATTGCTGTGAGAAAACAATTGACCAGAAGCAATGTGAGTTAGAAAGGATTTATTGGGTTTCCTGTCACAATCACAGTCCATCATTGAGGAAGCCAAGCAGGGAGGAATGCTGCTTAAGGTCATGATGCTCATGGTTTGCTCAGCCTGCTCTGTTGTACAGCTCAGGACTACCTGCCCTGGGACAATGCCACTTCCTGTGTTTTGGCACACTTACATCAATCATTAATCAGAACAATTGTCTGATGGGATTGTCTAAAGCAAATCTGGTGGGGGCATTTTCTAAAATGACCTTCCTCTTCTCAAATGCCAATTTGACCTAAAACTATCCAGGATACTAGGCAGTCACACAACCAATAAGCTATAGCAACAGTCTCTTGTTATTATTTTTAATTTATTTAGTTTTTTACATTTATATCCAATTAAATTAGAAATACCCATAGAATACACATCCTTCCACAAAGTTTCTTTATTTAGATTCACTATCATACAATAGGAAACAAAAACCAGGGAGACAAATATTTGCTTTTTTTCTATCACAGGTTTGGTAGAGTGTGTGTGTGTGTGGAGAGGTGGGGATGTACTTCTATTTCTGGGGATGGCTCAGAAGTAGATAGTCACTCATCAACCTACATATTCAGCATTTCTTTCTTTCCAATATTATCTTGATATATTATCTTTTAAGGAAAAAGGAAATATTTTCCTCTGGTATTGGTTTTTTTTTTTTTTTTAATAAAGCTCACAATCTTTTATCTATCTATCTATCTATCTATCTATCTATCTATCTATCTATCTATTTACTACTTTTATTTTTTACAGTCCAGTTGTTACCCCTTTTCCAGTTCTCTATCCTAGTTTTCAGTATTTTTTTCCTTAAGCATTAGACATGAAAAGTACAACACAGATACTTTCTAAAATGTCTATGTAAATTTAGCAAAGCAAATAAAGTTTCCCTGTTTTTGAGGCATGGCAGACTCTCATTTCTCTATCACCTACCAGCAAAATGGTTTCAATTGATAACTTGTAACTTAATGAAAGTAGAATATTGTGTAAATGCAGACTTGAGGTAATCTGCAAACAATATTCTTTTCTTGTACTTGGAATATATATGGAAATCATTATTTCGAAATTTGATGCTGTGATTTCAGTTTTGGTCTTATTGATCCTTCAGCCAGTCTGAAAATATTCTAGAAACTTGTTAGTTTACATTTATTTTTGCCATTTCTAAGCAACAGAGCACCCATTGGCTCAAATGTATCCGTTTTGAGGCAGTTGATATATTTAGCCTCTGTGGGCATATGAAATATAATTTCACTGCCTGTATTATTCATACACTTTGAGGAATCATTTATCAGCAGAACAGAGAACTGTAGTTAATAGATGCTTGTCACCTATGGTGCTTGTTCCATAATTTCTTACACTACCACTACCTATGAATAGAACTTTTTGCATGTGTTAAGACCACAGACTTTAATGTTGCTTACTGGAAAGTTGAATGATAACAAATCTGGAAGAATGACCAGGATGTGTAATGACAACCCACTGCCCATCTTGGACTCTTTGCTTTGCCATTGGTTTTCTGTACTTCCTTAGACATGCATGAGCTACATATCTTCTGAGTGATACATAAAGGGAGAAAAAGAGTGTTGGCAATTTCATTTGGTAAAGAAGTACATTTGGTTCAATCTTTCAGAAAAGTATTGAGACTTCAGGTTTTTTTCTTATGATATTCTGAACATGACTTCCCCAACCCTTTTTATAAATTACTATTTCAAAGAATATTTTCCTGGAGTTTTCCATTCATTCAACCATTTGTGAACCATTATGTTTGTCTTGATTCTTTAGAAAATTTTGGTCTAGCTAAATGGTTCAAAATTAATATTTTGCCTTATCTTCTTATGAACAATCAGCATCAAATAATACTTTAATTTCAAATAGCAATAATCTCTTACTTGCTGGGACCTCCTTTCCTGATACCAGTAACTTAAAAACTTGAATTATACATATATATAAATATATGTATACGCACACATACATGTGTGTGTGTTTGGGTGTATATATAGTGAATTGTGGATCTAAATGGTTTGAAGAACAAATGGAAAATAAAAGGCAGGAAAGAACTTTCAAATAATGATGAAGATACATATTTATACTTCTGGGGCTTGAGGATGTGACTTAGCATGATTTTTTTAGTATGTCCTGTTTCATGTATTCAGTCCCAATAACAACAACAAAAAATATTCAGCCATTTGAGGTAAAACTATATATATATATATTATTTATATAAACTGTATATATTATTTATATAAACTGGAAGTTTTAATACTATATTCACATTGAGCTATTATGTGTTGGTTATTGCATTGCATATGTATTTTAGTTTCTATATTACATGTATATGTAATTACATATTGTATTATATAAGCTCATTCTTGTGAGTCTGGGATAAAACTTCCCTAAAAAAATCACTCATTTCTTGGTTTTCATTTATATAATAACTATCAAACTAATGGCAATAGAATGTTACTCTGAGTAATTAGACAAGAGAAAGGAATCATCACCAATATTTTAAATTTAAGAATTTATAAAATAATCCTTTTATAAAACTTAAGACCACAGAACACACTGTCTGAATGTCCGAAAGAGAAGGGTAACATTTCTCTATTATCAGAGTGTGGAATTGACATGTCTCCCTGACATAACAGATTCCTAGAGAAGATGAGGGAGACAAAGAAATGAGTCACAGTATGTGTGCTGTGTAGGTGTGTGGTTGTACAACTAGTCTTCCTTATCATATTGATAGTAAATTTGTTACAAATCACTAACCCAAGAAACCCAAGAAAACATGTCTCAAAATCTTGAAATCAAAGATCATCATCGTAATACCAAAATTTTGGTTCGTGCAGGGTGACTGTGGACTAAACAGAGCCAAGCAAAACTACCTTCTGCTCTAAGAAAGTCTTCATGTGTTAATATGAATTAAGTATGCTACAGATTTTGCAACAATCATTTCAAAGTATATGGGTATTTTTATTTTTACCATAATAATGACCTTCATCTGTAATGGAAGTATGTTCCAAGGCCACCATCCAATAGTGATCATCTTTGGAAGTACCAAACCAAATTAGTATATGTTTTCTTTTTTGTGTTGTTACAAAATGCCCCATAAAGAGAAAATTAAGGGAAGAAGGATTTGTTTTGTGCTTATGGCTTTAGACAATATTGTATATCACAATGGAAAGATTTATTGGCTGGAGAGTGCACACAGCAGAAACCACATAGGACATCTGGCCACATCACACCTGCAGGGTGGAGCAGAGAGTAGAGATAAGTGTATAAAACCTCAAAGCTCACGTGCAATGATCCAAATACTGTGGAGAGATTCTACATCCACAAACAGCAAGACCAGTTCAAGTGCATGTGTTCAAACACACAAGCCTACCAGGGACATTTCACATTCAAACAAAAACTTTTCTAGTCTGCTCATACTGTCTATGGTTCCCACTCAATACTGAGGTAGCAACCATCTCTGTTGTCAATTAGATGCTTGTAGTCACAGCAAACCACATGTTGCTCAGTAATACCATAAAGCACAGGAATGAGATTGCATTATTGTGTTATCATGACTACTCTCTTCTACCATTGTTAGTCTGTTACCATTACCTTTTAGCATAGGCATTGAAATATGACATGAAACGAGATAAACTCTAATTTTTTGACATAACCATGACATAGACAAAGAGAATGGATTATGTCGATTATGTCATAGTATGCCTAAAACAAGTCAGAATGAAATGATTTTATCATGCTATTGAAAACATCAAGAAATTTATAGTTAAAATGACATATTTCTGGATTTTCCCATTTAATATTTTCAAACCCAAATTGACTACAGTTACTGGTTGACCATAAATAGTTAAAATGTAGAAACTGAAGCTACACATGGAGGGAGATAATTGTGTGGCAGTAACAGTCTTAATACTCTACTTTCTTTAATGTGCAGAAACATTGTGAAAACAATTTTAGAAAAGAGAAAAAATGTTCAATAACAAACACTGTATTTATTGCACTGATCAAAAGGATAATCCAAGGCCACTTATTTTCTATAAAAATGCTTAGCTTTGTAGCTTCAAGCAAGAACTAATATGGGAAGTATGTCAAACAAGTAGTCACATTTTAGATTGCATAGTGGATAATGTTTTCAATATCTGGCAAGGTTTCATTTTGCTTTAGGATAGTTCTTGGAGCGTGACAGTCCACAATTGATTATAACTTTAATGGTTTTGCTGGCAGTACAGCCTTTCTAGACAAGGCTTTCTGCTATAAATTGCATACAGGAAGCCATATATCTGATATTCTCTTAGAAAAAATGCCACAAAACTAATGCTATGTTTAAGGTCCATTTTAAACATTCTGTATAGAGAGTATGGAATAAATATTAAATCTAAAATCCTGGATGATATACAAACATACACTCTTATCCAATTTTCATCTGCAAGCATTAGAAGAAGTTAGATTACCTCAGTTTGAAATAGCCTTTCTAGTTAAGTTATCTTATTCTGTTTTAATCACTGGGTACGGATTTATGACTTAAAAAGCATAGTTGATAGCATTATGACAGTTTTTTTTTTTACTGATTGATATACATGTGACATTGTAGATTTTAAGGTATGTAATTAGATGCTGGGTGTACTGACCTTTAACCTCAGCATTTGAGAGGCAGCAGCAGGGTGATCTCTGTGAGTCTGAGGGCAGTCTAGTTTGCAGAGTGAGTTCTAGGACAGCAGAGAGAAACCCTGCCTCAAAAAACCAAACCAAAACCAACCAAAATACTATGTAATTGATTAGACACTTGAGAAGATAGGTAATTTTGTTCAGAAAAATCACCTTTGCCAATATTAAAACAGCAAATGGATTCATACTATGTCAGCAACTACAACAATGTACTCTGAAGTCATTATTTACAATATTATAGGTTATGGATTTTTTTTTCAGTGTTCCAGAAGTATCCAAAGCATATGAAGTAGGGTCACCATCATATTCAGTCTATAAAATTAGATGGAGTAAATATGGTCAATATGTGAAATGGACCCAACTGATATTTTTGTTTGTTTAAGATAATTAATTTTTCTTCTGTATGTGTGTATGTTTGTGTGTGCTTGCCTGCATGCTTGTGCCCATGGATACCAGAAGAGGATATTATATAACTTGGACCTTGGGTTAAGGATGGTTGAGAACTATCTGGATTGTTGGTCTTTGATGAGCTATCTCATCTCTATCTCTGAGCTATCTCTCTAGGCCAAGTCAAGTTTTGAAGTCTTTGTGTATTAACATTTACTTTGACTGTTTTCTCCACTGACTGTTTTCTCCACTAGAGGAATTTTTAATTATTTTTGACAATGAAGCCAAATAATTTTGTGGATGATACATAGACAGTTTGTTTTTAGAAATAAGTAGCTTAAACACCATTTATGCTTTCATTGATTAATGAGACTAGAAATAAAATCTGATCATTGATAACCAACCTTTTTCTGTTGGTGCAAAATTATATATATGTATATATATACATATATTGTAAATATATATATTTACAAATATAAATTACATATGTATATATGTAATTTGACAGTGATTTAATAAAGAAATGCAAAGTGATCTTGACAATGGATTCTGAAATTTTTAAATGTATAAGTAAATATCATATCTTAATGACAACAGAAATAAAGAGTAACTAGCATTTTTTTCATAGTCAGAAGTCAAATACATATTCAATTAGGAAATTAAAAATTAGCTGTTACAGAGAAAAAGAAATAGAAAATGGTGTATTTGTATATGTTGGTGTTGCTTTTTTGACAAAGTGGTATGAACCAAGTACCTTAAAACAGTTTGCATTCTCCTGTTTTTTGACTCTGATAGCCTAAGTGTTTGCAGACTTAGTTCTTGGTTGGGTTCTCTGTCCTTGACTTTCAGGCAGCTCCCGTCTCTCTGTGTCATTAACCACTTAGTTTCATGCATACTTGTGTTTTCTCATTAGATGTCCAAATGTCCTCATCTTATAGAATACTAGATATTAGATTAAAGCCATTTCTGATGGTTTCATTTTTAAATGTGTGTATGTAGTGTTTGTGAGTGTGGTTATATGTGTTTGAATATTTGTGGGTAGACATATGTAGTGCATGTACATGTGGAGGCCAGAGGATAAAACTGGATGTTTTCCTTGATTTACTGAGGCAAGTCTCTTGCTCATCTGGAAGATGCTAAATACTGCTACTCTAATTGCAAAGCTCGTTCTAGAGATATTGCCTCTGTTTTCTGAGTGCTGGTATTACAGGTGGACCACCGTGCCTTATATGTACTGGAGATCTGACCTTTGGTCTTCATGCTTTCAAGACAAGAACTTTAACCACTCAGCCGCCTCTTTAGTTCCCTTGATGGTTTGAACCTAGGGTTACTTTTTTTTTCTTTTAAATATCTTAAATACAGTTGCATTTTGCGGTACTAGGGTTTAAGAATATAATATATGAATTTATGAAGGACTCTACTCATCTGTAGTATAGCTTATTATTTGTCATTTTATGTCTAGAAAAAATAAGTGTATTTTTACAAACTGCTTTAGTTCCTCTAAACGTACAAAGCAGCTCAGTAGTTAGAATTCATGAATGCTGTAATTAAGTTACTGTAGTTCAGCCAGTTTTTTTTTTTTAAATTAAGCGAAAGTAGATATCCTAAATCTATGTACAAAAAAAAAAAGAAAAAAAAAAGAACAAGAAAAACCCATGTTTTCTTTGTCCATTGCAATACATTTTGGGCTATTGCAAAGATCTAATTTACTTCAAACTTATACAATTTTGTAACATAAAATGATTTCCCATAATTGCATCACTGTAAGGATATTGGTATTAAATAAGAGTTTATTTGAATTATCATTCTCTAAGTACTGAATTTACAAGTGAGACTCATAGGCTCCAGGATAATGACAGAATCTACAACACACCCACCTTTGGCTGCACATCTAGAGATTACACATGACTGGGATGCCAGTGGAGTCTATCACATGAACCTTCTGAAAAACTATTTCCTATTGAAAAAGAGTCTAGCAAGTACTTATCTACACAAAGGTAAAATTCTTCTTTGGATATTTTTTTTCTAACTAACAGAAGGAAAATATATTCATTATGATAAGGCAAGACAGAATATGAATGTACTATCCATTACCCAAAGCCCAAATTAGACTAGCCAGTGTGAATCTTTGCCCACTACTTACACTGCAGAGGGATACTCAGTTTGTAACTTTTTTTTTTGTTTTGCTTTGTTTTTTTTTTTTTTTTTTTGAGTCAGGATTTCTTTATGTAGCCTCGGCTATCCTGAAACTCACTCTGTAGAACAGGCTGGCCTCTAACTCAGAAATCTGCCTGTTTTTGCCTCCCAAGTGCTGGGATTAAAGGCGTGTGGAACCACTTCCCAGCCAGTATGTAACTTTTTATTCTCATTAGTTGAAACCATCAAAAATAGGAAAAAAAAAAGTATCCTTTTCAACCTTGTACCCATTTCCTATGTATCCTTTAAGAGTTTAATTCTTATTTACCTAGCTTCTTTTAAATTACTCTAATAAGCACCAAGCTTGTTTTTTCAGGGGCAAGAATAAAAGGTCAATGAAATTTATCCATTTTTATCATATCATAGTGTATCATATCATATCATTTAAATATTCTTTTAAGAACTGTTCTTAACACTTGATTAATTATGAGTCTCTATGTCTCTTGTCTTTTCCTTTATTCCTCTCTCATAAAATTCATTCTGATCACAGCCTCCCTTTTTCCCCTCCTCCGGGTCTCTACAGTCCCTGTCCCCCAAAATTCAAAGCTCCTCTGATTCCCTTCAGAAAAAGGCAGACCTCCCAGAGGTATCATCCAAACATTCTGTGACAAGATGTAATATGACAAGGCATAAACTTGGTATCAAGACTGGATGAGGCAACCCAGGAGGAGGAAAAGGCTCCCATGAGAAAGCCGAAGAGTCAGAGACATCCACAGTCCCAGTCTTTGGAGACCAACACAAACCTCATCTAAACAACCACAGCACTTATGCAGAGGGCCTAGCACTGACTCATGCAAGCTCAATAGTTGTTGCTTCAGGTTACTGAAGGTAGGAAGAAGAAAACAGAAAAGGGGAATGGTTAACACTTTGATATTGTACCTAAGACTGTTACTATTTTCGTGGAGTTAGTTAATATATAATGACTAGTTATTTTATTATATATGCTGGAAGCTGATGAATTGTAAGAAAGCCTGGACAAATTGTTATGTTCTAATCGTTCTTGTGCCTGGTGAGTATGTTGTCCCTGAGTGACCTTGATGAGAGAGTAAATTTTATCATGTTATCATTTGTGTTGGAGTCTGATAAAAATGTTCCAAAGGTGGGAGGAAAAAGGAAGAAAAGAATACTGTGGAACCTGCCTGAAGGATTAACAAATGGCATGTCCATTTGCTCGTGGCCTTGGTCATCAGACTCTAAACTACCACAAATCCTTTACCCAGTTACCTACCAGTAGAATTTAGTGACCTCACTACATTTTTGGACTAACATCATAGGCACTTGAGGCACTTGACAGCACAAACGTGTAGTGATTTTTAAATTCCTAATGTCAGTCTCCATTTCCTCAGATAGTGTATCACTGCCTAGCACCATCTGCACAGAAACAGCCTGTGAATTAGTCTTGGCCTCAAAGGGCTGGGCTTAGTGTTTCCATCCTTAGTTTGTCAGGAGGTTTTGCATGAACTCTCAGATTTTCTTAGGTTAAAAAAAAAATCCATGCAAATGGAAGTATTAGTTTTTATTTCTAATTTGGGAGAAACATCAGACACTCATTTTTTTCCCCCAAGCTTTTTCTCATCTCCTTTGAAATGCTTTTCTAAATTTACTTCAGATGATGCGAGAGTTTTGTAGCTATTTTAATTTTGTTCATCCAGTCAGCAACTTTCCCTACAGTATATAATTCTGATGTAAATTATGGACTATGTTCTGTGGGGAAAAAAAAATAAAGCATAGCCTACACGGAACTTTGTGTATCATTTCTTAGTCACAGGCAGCCTCACTCCACATAGGGTTAAGTGTTTCAAAAGTGTCCCCACCTGGCAATCTGGGGAGAAAACACAGGTTCATCCGGTACAGCCAGGTTCTTAGCTCACGTTCTGAGAAGCAGAGCAGCCTCCCTGCTGGCCATATACATGCTCTCTGCATGGCTATGTGTACAGAGTATTTACCTCAAGTCCTCTTTTTAGTTAGCTGGGTTTCTTTTAAATTGAAAAATCAGATTAAATCTCTTTACACAATCAAGTCTGATACTAGGCCCTGCCTTTGCATGTAGGTAGTAGGGAGGGTACCTTTAGAATGATTTTCTCTGATTCTGTAGCTAAGGCTGCTCTGGAACTCATTAGGTAACGCAGACATGCTTTCACCTTTATAGATTCTCTCCTATCAACCTCTTAAGCGCTGGAATCATAGGCATGAGTCATCCAGCATGCCTTAAGGAACTCTTTTGATCATCTCTATATGCTAGGTTCTTCTCAGGTACTGCCTCCTTCAAATATTTAAGTAACTTCAAGAGACAAACATGACTACAGTCCAAATGATGTTAAACACAGAGTACTCTATCTTTCAGCTAGTAGTGAGCTTGCATAACATACATGAAACCCTGGGTTTGAGGCCAAGCACTTCATAAAACATAACATAATAGTGCATATCTATAATTCTAACGTTCTCAGCTTCATAGTGTGTTGGAAGCCTGGCACATGATAGCCTTTCAAAAGCAATAAAGAAAGAAACAAAGAAAGTTAAAATAATAATAACAGACTGATTGGCTCTTTTTTGTTTTATATATAGGTAAATAAAAGCTGTAAATTGATAAAATTCTTAAGACATATGAACAGAATAGAATGCTCGACTTAGGGTTTCAAAGTCATGTTTATTCCACTAGTTTACACCTTAAGTCTATCTTGAGAAGCATGGGATGTTTTATTGAAATTTTAATATGGAATAACCAAAAGCGAAAACATATTTTAACAAAATTGGACTAAGCAATTGAAACTCCACAGGGTTCTTGGGCACTTAATTCTTAACCTATAAATCAGTGTGATTACCCTGTGAAATTGGCAAGCATCCCAGTGAAGCTCCTGGGCATGGTTATACTGTGCTGAAGGCTGCATTTCTCCATGTGCATGATTGGTCTTGACAGCTTGGATGTCAGAAGGCTTCAGGGTTTTAGTTTTTAGAAGTTCGGAGTCACTCACATTTCAAAGTCTACTGGTATTTATTAGTGGAAAAGTAATCATGACTTTTCCTCTATTACCTGTTTTCCTGTTTCTTGTTGCTTCCCCTGGGCTAACTCATTACACATCCACAACTCTAATAACCAAGACATCTACATGTTTATTTCACATCCACTTCTGCCTAGAGATCAATTTCAGATTGATTTTAATTCAGTTATGTTATAGGCCACTCTCCTCCTGTCTTTGTACTCTTATTCTGCTTCATATATAGTTTCTGTTGTTTTGTCATAATAAAAGTCAGTGACAGTGGCATCCAGAAAATATTCCAGGGTGAGGAAAATGGTAAACTTGGGATAATGTAAGACTGGGAACACTTAAGGAGAGATTTTCTATTTATAGTTGAGAGAACAGCTGAATGTTGCAATAGAATTGTGGTTTGGAGGAGTAGAGAATCTTATGTGTGGAAAATGGATCGATTTATGTTATATTTATTTATTTATGAACATCTAGAATGCACTTTTGTGGCATTGTCCAAAATGAAACTTAGTCAACTAAGAATCAAACAATGCTATAGTTAAACTATCCTGAGCAGCTATTCGGTTTACATTTCAGTGAAACTTCAATTCAACTAAAAAAACTAAAATATGGAATTTGATGAGCCATAAGTAGACCCAGCACTCTTCCTGTTTAGTAGATGACTTGGAAATAGCCTGTGGCTGCTCTATCCATTGGCAGTCACCAGTGCAGTACAACTGATCATCCTTTCTTCTGAGAAAGATGATACAGAAACAACACTTTACCTGAAATTAATACAGCAGTTTGATGCAATACTATAAACAGAAAACCAGAGGAGAATAGCAGTTGTGATTATTATACCAGAGAAAAGAGAGGGCATTTTTTCCCTCTGAGCACTAAGACTTTGAGGCACTTGGGTGGTCTGATAGATAGCCCTTTCATCTCGCTATGGGAAACCATTGAGTAAATTGCCACTGAAACACTTTTAAGGGTCTTCTAAGAGGTCTGCAAGTGTTAATGAGTTTTCCAATGTCTCTGTACCAGGTCCAGAGAAGAGCAGCAATACAACAAATTACTGGAAAGTAGGGGATAATCACTGAAGTAGCTACCCCACCACAGAGACTGGAAAGCCTGAGAACAGATTCTCTTTCTCATCCACATCATCTGCTTGGCAGTAGTGAGGTTAAATGAGGTTCCCTGTCTCTGCTAAGTGGGTGGGTATTCCCATTGGAAGTCTGCCCAGGTGTTTCAGACATTTACCAGCTTTACTGTCTTGCTAAATATGGCTCACCATCAGGGATAAGTGCTGTTGTGATCGGAATGCTTGCAGGCTCTTCATATGAATGTCACACACTGTGTCCTCTGTACTAGGTGTGTGCTTGTGCTTATGCATGTGGGATAGAGGGTGCCTCTGTCTTCGTCCATCTGTCCCTGCCTGTTCGGATGTGTCTGTCTGTGAGTACTATTGAGGTCAGCATTCTGAAAAGAGTAGATAAGTGTCTTCAGTAGATAAAACATGTCTTCTTGATGATTCAAGAACTTGATGAAGAGGAAGGCATGTTATTTCCAAATTAGTTATGCATTTGAAGATTAAACAAATAATGATTTTATTAAACTGTATTTTAAAATGACAATATTAATGTATATGAATGGGCAAATACTTTGAATAAAATGTACAAAGTGAAAATTATCTGTGATTGAAAATGAGGCAAGTACTATTCTCCATTATTTATTTTCTAGTGAAGGTATCTAAGCAATCAATAAAACACTTTTTCCTGCTTGTAATTCATTTTCCCCACTTATGATTAAATTGACATTATCTAAGTTGTTTTAAATTCCTATTCTTAATAGATTTGGGTAACCTTGAAGATTACCTAATGTGTGCACACATACATATACAGAGACTATATATATATATATATATTCCAGTAATCCAGATTATGTAGGTGTAAAAAATGAGGAGACAGATGAATGTGACATAGATTAAGGAATCAAGCCATATAGAGATACATGTAAGTTTTCGCAGTAGAGATTTCACAAAACAGCAAATATATTTCAATGGTGAAAAGTTATTTTCACAACTGGGACATCCATATGAAAAACAAATTCAAAACCAAATCTAGCTACAAATAACACACATTTCAAATATTTGTTTATTTGCATCCTGCAATGAGGTCTTCTAACAACTTTACAGTCTCTACTTTCACACAATCTTACATTTCTTCAACCTTGAAACACAATAAAATGTTCTAACTCTTCATGTATACATGCCTTGAAGCTTGCCAAAAATCTTACAATAAAAGCATTTTTACCAAGTGTGAGACAAATGAGATAACACCAGGACAGTTCAGAATGTGTAGTGAGGTGAACATGGAAGTGTTAACCATCACTGAACCCATATTTAGTAATGGCTAAAAGCATAGGCTAGAGGTTGGAATGGTGTATTAAGTGATAATGTAACTTGCAAGGCAGATAGTGAGGGGATTTCTTGAGGGGATGAGCCCTGAACTGATTAAACAAAAATGAGTAAAATATAGTCAAAAGAAAAAGTTCACAAAGGAATTCCTGTTCATTAATGATATCAGTATAACTATCACAGTCACAACCGATAGTTACAGGCAGGATAAGTTATTGGCATGTTGAAGTTGGAGCCATGATCTTTTTGTCATGGGGCTATTCTGTAGACAATGCTAGCTGGGAGTGAACATACATTGCATTTGAAGTATAATAATTTATGTGAAAATAGGTATTAAAACCTTTTTATATTTGGCATTTAAATAACCCTTCAAATTCCAAAGTTATATGAAATTTACCTCATTCTGCATCTGTGTTGTGTATACATGGATGTACAAATGCATACAGGTGCATATGGACTTATTTTTAGATACATGTGGATGCCAGTGGTTGACATAATCTTTCTCTGTTGTTTACTCCTTTATTCAGTCAGTGATACAAGATTTTTACTTGAGCCAGACTTGTCTTTGCTTATGAATTTTGTGAATGTTGAACTGTTAATCTAGCCCTCCTGGGCATATATCTAAAATTTGGTTTAGAAATTTTATGTTTGAAAGACTGTCTTGAGTAATTAGAGACTATTTCACAATTATAATGGTGACTTTGCTCATAGATTGAATTTATTTTTTCTAATCTCGGGGGTTAAAAACTACAGATTTCAAGAATATGACATTCACATACTCTTCTTAATTTACCCTATTACTTTCTTCTCATTTCAATATAATGAAAGTGTATTATGCATATTTCTTCTTATTCTGGAGCACAATTACATGGTTCAAACCCAAGCCTGTTTTATGTCAGTCATTTTATTTCGGTCAAGTTTATTAGTTTCTCTGTCTTCCATTTTCTCATATAACATTAAGATACCAATAGAATCAGTTTGGTGGCATTATATAAGAATTAAAAGTGTTGATATTTGTTAACCATTCAGAATGTTGTCTGGACAAAGTAAATGCCCAAGTTCTGATGAACTATTATAACTCAGAAGCCAGGCAGTCTCCAAAATTGGCTTCCAGACAGAGTGGATGTCCTACTCTTATATAATACTTCCTGGAAACATTGGAATACAGTTAGGAACACACTAGAGAGGGCTAGCTGAGTGAATTTTCTTTTTCTCTCATAGCTACAGGGAAGAAACAATTTGTGCTACCTTTTGGGTCACAAGGGTTTAGATAACTTACTGTTGATCTTGAATCTAAAATCAAGTGCTATGTAATACTGAGATAAGACAACATAATTACTGCCTGGCATATACTCCCAGGCTGTGGGATCCTGTTTCCTCAAATTCTTAAGCGAGATCCATGGAGCAGGTATTAGTCCTTAAACACCTACTTTCATTGTACCATGTCTATTCCATTTTGGCTTTTTGGGATGTAAGAATTGGACACTCAAAGGAATAAATAGGATCAAAGTTAGCAATGAGAGCACCCAAACTGTCACTGTACGCACAGAAAAAGCACCCCCTTTTTCAGGAGTTTGAGTCTACTTTACTCTGATGATTATGGTAAAAATACTTCTTTTGTAAGTTATAACCCTTGTAAGAATATAATTAAGTACTGTGAATTACTGATAAATGAAAAAAATGGCCCTACTATTTTCAATCAACCTACTACCTAAGCCTTCAAGTTCCTAAGTTTAATAGAAATGTGAATATTTTTACAGTTCTTTATAACTCAATCTAAAGAATATACTAATTCCCTCATATTTTAGAATATTAATGAAACTATGTCTAAGGCATAAAATAATTTTTAATAGTTCAACTGAGTGTAACTGTGGCCTCATAGAATGAATTGGATAGTATTCCTTCTGTGGTACATTTATACAATGGAGTACTACTCAGCTATTAAAAACAATATCCTGCATTCTGAGAAGCTCAGGAATTACAACTGATGAACAGGACTGCACAAAGCTAAAAACTTTCTACTGGCGAAGGAAACAATCAGGCAACAGACTGAGGGGCAATCTTTGCCAACTATATCTGACAAGGGATTAATAAAAAACCAAACCAAACCAAAACAACAACCCCCCCCCCCCCCAATATCCTTATGAAGGTCACAGGTAAACGGATGGAACTTGAAAATATCATCCTAATTGAAGTAAGCTAGTCACAAAAGAACACACAAGGTATGTACTCACTGGTAAGTGGATATAAGCCCAACATTTCAGAATACCCAAGATTCAATTCACAGACCATATTAAGCCCAAGAAGAAGACTACCAAAATGTAGATGCTTCAGTGCGTCATAGAAGGGTGAACAAAATATTCACAGGAGGAAATATGGAGACAAAGTGTGAAAAAGAGACTGAAGGAAAGGCCGTTCAGAAACTGTCCTACCTGGGGATCCATCCCATATACAGCCACCAAACATAGACACTATTGTGGATGCTAGGAAGCGATTGCTGACAGAAGCCTGATATGACTGCCTCCTGAGAGGCTCTGCCAGAACCTTACAAATACAGAGGCAGATGCTCACAATCAACCATTGGACTGAGCACAGGGTCCTCAGTGGGGAAGTTGGAGAAGGTACTAAAGGAGCTGAGGGTGTTTGCAGCCCCAGATAGATGCCCTGGAGCTCCTAGGAACTGAACCACCAACCAAAGCATACACATGGAGGGACCCATGCTTCTGGTCATGTATGTGGCAGAGGACGGCCTTGTTGGACATTAGTGTGAGGAGAGGCTCTTGGGACTTGTTCAATGCCCCAGTGTAGGGGAATGCCAGGGTGTGAAGACAGGAGTGGGTGGATGGGTGGGGGAGCACCCTCATAAAGGCAGGGGGAGGTGGATGGGATAGGGGGTTTCAGATGGGGAGACCTGCAAAGGGGGAAAACATTTGAAATGTAAATAAAGAAAATATCATATATATATATATATATATATATATATATATATATATATATTTAAATTTTCCCTATTACTTGTCAATACTGATGTTAGCATGCCTGAGAGAATGGATTAACTACATATTTAAAATAACATTTTCTAAGAAGATTTGCTTTTGTTAAGGAATGAAAGACAAAGCATACATCAGTTGAGAGTTATTCATTTAAATAACCACAACAACAAATCTATACTTCATCCATGATTTCTTGTTTAACATTTTTATGTGATTAGACTGTAAATTATAGTTGCTTTGAAAACCGAGCCAATGATAACTTGTGACACTATTTTTTGATACACCTTACCAAATGCTGTGCTTTTCTCCACCTTGACATATGAAAATTATAGATAACTATCGGGGCCCAGCATTGATATCACCTTCTCTTTTAAACCTTCTGGAACATTTTAGCAAGAATTTTTATCTTTCTTTACATCTACCATTTCATTTACATCAATAGCTCTTTTTACATCAATTTTTCATTGTAAAATCCTTGAAAAAAAGAATAGCTATTGTTCATGTTATATAGCTCATTTAATATACAGACAGTTTTAGGAAGTTCATAATATTTATTAAGTATCTTTGTACCAAGATAAACTGTTATGCAGTAGCTTATGGATGTACCAGTCTTGAAAAAATTAACGTGAAAAAAGTGTCATGGAGAAAATATTCTGAGTCGATAGATGTTTTGCCACAAGACTGTGTAAAAACATGATTAACAGGTATCCTTAGGGCTAATGTGAAGGATAAAGTCAGTGATTTAAGAATCTGATGGGCTAATTGATGAATGGGAGGTGTTTATACAAATTGTTCTGAATGTACTAGCCATGAACCCATATCTAGAATTCTCATTTATTTTTTTAACCTTTAAGAGCAAAAATATATTAGAAGAAGCAAAAATAGGGACTCAACATGGAAGTCTGTGTCAGGTAAGCATTGTTTCTGTTAGCTATTCACAAACCCTCTTTCATCTTCTGTTGATTTTAGTTTTCTTTAAAAAAATACAGAATTATACTAAATATACAAAAATCCAGAATTCACAGTTAGCAGTTATTTGTACTCCCCACTGTGGCTATGGGATCCTGGATGTAGAAAACAAAGTACCCTTGGTACTTCAGTCTTGAAGGCTCACAGAGGAGACTCCTGCTTTGAGCCGATCATTTCTAACTGTTCAAGTTGATACATGGAGTAGAATTGAGGGTTTATGCTGTTTCAAGAGTTAGGGATAGTTGGATGGCTGTTACCTCCTAAACCAGCTTTTACAGAAGCAGTTCTGTTTGCTACAACACAGCAGGACACACACTAGGCAGGCATTTGCTCATGTTCCTAACTACCTTGGAAACAAGTCTTTTTTTTTTTTTTTTGATTTTGATTTTCGAGACAGGGTTCCTCTGTATAGCCCTGGCTGTCCTGGAACTCACTCTGTAGACCAGGCTGTAGGCTGTCCTGGAACTCAGAAATCCACCTGCCTCAGCCTTCCAAGTGCTGGGTTTAAAGGCATGCGCCACCACTGCCCAGCTCCTATTTTTTTCTGTATATAACTTTTCTCTACCATCTGCATTATGTACACTGTTTGTGAGTTCTTGACTTTTCGTGCAATGCTGTTGACTTAATGACTAAATTTAATCTACAGGCTTAATAGGACCCTTCATAATTTTGTTGTATAAGGTAATAACCATCAAGCTTGTAATTAGACTTTGGAATTCTCTTCCAGGAATCTTTTATGTATTTTAAGTCTGTTTCACCACAAAATATGACTCTACAACTGAGTAAAGAGAAGTATAATGATTATATCACTCTAAACTTTAGCTGCATAAAGACAACTACAGTGTACTCATTGTATATTACACATACAAAATATATCTGAGCCATACTTCCCTTTGAGATTTTTGCCAATTAATAATTAATTTTCAATAAATATGTTCATAACTATGCTAGGGCTATAGGATATCCAAATTTATTATCTTGGTTTATTTTGACCACTCTTGTAATTTATGACAGAATGAAGTTTACAAACTGGAAGTGACAATGTAACATGTGTGATATCCTTCCCTACTAGTCTTTGTCTATTTTTATATTTTTATTAAATTTTTAATTTCTATGACTTAAGGGATTATTTAAAATGACAGGTTAGATCTATGGAATTCACAATGGTGGTCGCACAACCAAGTTACTGAGGAAAAAACTCACCGGTCAAATGACCTACTAGATTGTATGTGCTAAATGGAGCACCTGTGAATATCACCACCAAAGAGGGTTTACCCTACTTTGAAGTATCAGGTCTTGATAGTGAAATGACCTAAGGACTCCACAGCACACTTTGTTAATGAAGAAGTTGTGAACCAGGTACTTCCATACCCTATGAACTGGGTTACAAATCAACGCAACTGTTACAAAGGCATTTTGACATTGTGTGGTTGACTCAAGCAAGCCTACTTTCCAGAATTTATGCTTAGTACTAATTTACACCGACCAAATTGTTTGTAAAATTCAATATTCTATTTGCAAAATAAAAAAAATGACAGGTTAGAATGTGACAGCTTTTAAGACTGTGTACATATTACTATCATTTGCACTTAATTAAGTGATATCTTTATAGTGAACTAAGTGATAACAATGTAAAAACATCATAATATTAATGGCATGGCTGGAAATGTAGCTTAGTAATAGAGGAATTACATAGCATTTGTGTCCTTACCTCTAATCTCCAAAACCCATACATATGACAGGAAGATATTTCAGTGGTAGAATGCTTTTCTGGCAATTTAAGGCACAGGATTCTGTCCCTAGCAACAAAAGGAAAACAAACAAAACCATAAAACAAGACCTAAAGGATGAAAGTAGACTCTCTAATATTATCACTCTCCCCTATTATCCTGAGTGTATCTTTATTGGTCTTTAGTTTAGCTGTTAATAGATACTGTAATGTTGCTGAATCTACATGCAACAGATCAGAAAATGAATTCTCCAGGAGAGTGCAAAGCAGCTGCTTCTCTGGTTCTCTGGTTCTCCTTTGAAAAGTCAAGTACTATCACCAGGAAGCAGGGCTCTCACCTTTGTCAAGGACCAAATATACGCTAATACGCTGTCAGGGATGAGAATGGGATTATTATATTCCTCTATTCAAGTGTAAACACATGTAATCGTGTGTGTACATACCAATGAAGTCAGTCTTTCTACTTTATTAGGGAGCATAGACTTGGCTAGAGTTGGACAATAATTGTGCCTGACTAGGAGCCATGCAGGCCTCAGTGGATTTCTGAATCAGTTATTAAAGTGTTAAAGAAGAAGACATCTAAAGAGTCCAGTGGCATAGGAAGAAGCTGACAGTGTAAAGGGATATTCATGTCCCACTGTAGTATTTTACTCAATAGTATAACAATATCAAGTATGAAGTTAGAAAAATTATAATATTCAAAAATAATAAGCTGTGAATATACTAAAACTGAAGATGCAAGTGTAAATGGTCTACAGCAGAGGACTGCTTGGTCTGACCTCATTGAGAGAAGATACACCTAACCCTTGAGAGACTTGTGGCCCCAGCAAGAGGGAAGGTCTGGTGGGGTAGGGTGGGGTGGGGACATACTCTTGGAGGACGGGAAAGAGAAATGGGATGAGGAATAGTCAGAGGGTGGACTTGGAGGAGGATAATGATTGAACTGTAAAAAAAAGATTAAATAATAATAATAATAATAATAATAATAATAATAATAACAACAACAATAATAGAGATTCTCCTGGTAAGTTTTTCACATAGAATGTCATTTGTTAAATGTATTTGGAAAATATTAAGTAACTCTAGAATACATATAAAAATAAACAAAAACAAGGACTTATGCCACAAGTTATATTCAGATCTATAAATATTCATCACTGAAAAATTTAATCTTTCGAAAATCAGCCAATACCAGGTGTAATTTTACTTTGTTTTTTTTCCTCTGTAAAACATAGCAAATAGAATAAAAGGTGATTAAATGAGCTAAACCTGAATATGTTTGGCCTTGAGATTTCTGTGCTCCCCATATAATCAGACAAGCAGTGAAATAACTTGCCTTATTTATCTTTTAATTTTTGTTTCCCTGAAGTTCCTCTTCTAGCTAGTAAGCTATTATGACTGTATAGAGACGACTGTGAAAGCCTTTTAATAATTGACTTGCCTGCCAGCCAGACACAGGGATGGTGGAATGAAAAATGAACATGTCAGAGGATTCTGTGCTCTAGATGACATGGGCTCTAGGAAAGTGCGTAATGAAAAAAAAGTAAGCAGGTGCTGCAGAAGAATGCATGATAACTTTGAACAATGTCATAGAAGTTCTATGTCAGGGACAAAAGGAAGAGAAAAAGGAAAAGGGAGATTAAAGGAAAGAGAGAACGACTATAAGAATGAAATAGGAATTAAATATGCCTATTGCCATGAGCTACAATGGCATATAGCTTTGATAATTAACAGTTGTGAGTGGATTTGCTTACTGTTTACTAATATTTAATGGCACAGTTTTAAATAATCCATTTGGTAACTACTTGAGAGATAGTCTGTCATGCCAGTGTACTGCTGAGATCAGACCTCTCTGGACAGTTTGTCTAGTTATGCTTGGATTTTCCAAGTCCTGTAGGTGGGCTATCTCCTGTGTTCTAAATTATGGTCATATAAGATGTGTTATATTCTTGAAGCTAAAGCAAATAAAGAAGAATAATGATAATTAAAAGGCCAATATGACTACATTGTGAAGATATTATCAAATAAAATTGTATTGGTGTTTAAAATTATTATTATTAGAGGTCATGGATTTGACCTCTAATTTCAGTACACACTGAATTTGTAAAAAGAAATATTTAAATTTTATAAGACTAGCGAAAGGCTGAGAATCAACTAAAACTTCTCTTACTAAAGAGCTTTACAATGAGCTGCTTTATTTTGTTTTAGAACATTTATAACATAAATGAGATTTCGTTAAATACATGAACAACAAATAAATAAAATAAATTAATAAATAGTGTAAAATGTGGCAAATTATTATACCCTAAAAGTGCAAAGTATTCACTCACAGTTTTCAAATTTCAAATAGTAAAGGCATTTCTAATTGTACATTCTAGTCTTAACATCTTCAAATGTCCAAACATGAATCTTCTTCCTTATAATAGAGTCTTTTGTGTTTCTATATGACGTTTCTTCCTTGAGTGTCTTCACAAAAGTGGGAGGAAGAACAGAGAAGGAAGTGAAAGTTGCTACTTTTTGACTTGCATCAGGAAACAGAAGGGAACATTCCAGTTTCCCTGCCTTTGTGGTCATGTTTATTTTAAAATCATATTGAGGACATTAGAAGCTGCCCTTACCATGGAATGTAAAGTCAAAGTCATTGTGATAAATGAGAACTCTTGTTTGATATGTTTCCTTCAGAATACACTTTTTTCTTTTAAATCTATTTTAAGTAAGTCAAAAAAGAGACATATTAATAAGGTGACTAGTGGTATCTCGATGCATGTCTACTTTGGATAAATCAGACAATGCATTTATTTTCTTAATAACTAATCATTTCTTTATGATGAAAATTGAAAATCTCCTTTAGCTTTTGAAATGTGTACAGTTTTTATCTAGACTTCTCCTACTCTGTGGTAGACACTTGCAACTTCTTTATCCTACCTAGTCCTCCCAACTTGGTTCTGATTGGTTCCCTTTACCTACCACATCCCTTTCCTGTCTAGTGCTAATCACCGTTTTAGTCTCACTTTTATTTTTGACTACATGATTTCTCAGCACTTCAGCTACACCACAATGGCCTCTCTCCACAACACCACATTTAGCATTGCTTAAATGTCCATGTGTCTAAAGCTAACGACTTAGAATTAGACAGTATATGTGAGAGCTTATCCCCAGAGGAAACTAATTCTTTCTCTCTTAGCAGCCATTGATGACCTGTAGCTCTTTGCCAAGTCTCAACTTTCATGAGTGAAACTTTCTTATTTGAATCCCTTATATAATACAGTATTTGAGAACCTGTGCCCTTTTTGCCACCATGTATTTGTTTGCTTTTGTTTTTAACCTTTCCCCCTATAATGTCCCTATTGCTTTCACTTTTAAGCTGAACATGAATGTCATGCACCTATCCTTCATTTCCACAGCATTTTGATTATTATTCATAGTATTAGCATCAGACAATCTTATTTTTTTGTCCTTCCCCATTTCTTTATGAGATAAAATATTATCTTAATGATTTTATCCTTACTAGAGCAAAAAGAGCTGCTGTCAATTAATACTGAATAGTTCCTTTAGAAGAATGGACATAGCAGAGAACACAAAGAAGGAGTAAGCCATTAGTGTATTATAGACAGATGAATAGATTTTCATGCTTTTGCTATGCCTTAATTCCATTCTGTTTCAATTAAGCGTGTCTTGATGGTCTTAATTCTTTTGTAAACGACACATAATTCTAAAAACAATTAAGTATAATTCCCTCATGTGTTGGCAACAATATTATTAAATCATAAAATATTCATGAGCTTCAAGTGTATAAATTTGTGTAAAGTCAGTAACTCTGAAAGCAATCCTAAGTTTTCCCTAATTTTTCAGTCTAGGACAATGTGAAAACCTGGGACTACATACAAAATAAATACAGCTCCCTCCAAGTTTGACTTACCCTAATGTCTCATTAGGTGTTGATATGGAAGAAGTCAGAGTGAATGTCATTTACTTGGGGACTTTGCCACGGAGGGAGGAAACTAGCCAGATTGTAAAAGGTCTCATCTCCTCAGAGAAAGGTATTGAGATGGTCCGTTACTCTCAGGCACAGAAACATGTAGGCAAAGAAGACATCTGTTATGGTTACTTTACTATTCTCTACTACACTTGTCTTTCTTTCTTCCTTTTCTACCATGAAGAAAATTACCACTGTTTTCTATGACATGGATTTGTATAATGCTGCCAACTAAAATTCAGCTTTTGGTATTCTGTATTTCATTTTGTAAAACTAAAGCTTCATTTTGATGTGAAGCTACTGAAATATTGAAGATATGTTAATTTAAATAAAAGGAAACACAATTTTTTCTTTTAAACATTCTTTTATTAGATAATGTCTTTATTTACATTTCAAATGTTATCCTCTTAAATGGATAAAAATAAGAGACAAGATTGAGTAATATAAATTACTATTAATATAAGAACTTTCTGCTATATAAATATGAGAAATAATAAGAGAATGCCATTACTATTTTTTAAATTAAATATATTAGACTTAATAATCCTAAATAAAGGCACAGCACTCTACTTTTATACAATTTTATAAATATTTCAGACGTGTTTATGCTCAAGATTGTGCTATATGAGACAGTACCAGTACAACTCAGATTAGCAGGGACGAGAAAACTTTCTTAGAAAGATATAGAATAGATAGTAACCTATGTGGGAGAAAAGGCAGTAAACTCTTATGAGTTCTTTTCAGTGTAAGAGAACCACACTGTGACAACGGCATTAAGATTTCACTCCACTCCTCATTATACCATCTTATCATCATGTGAAGGATGAAGTTCCTTCCTTCCTGCTTTCTTTCTTTCTTTCTTTCTTTCTTTCCTTCTTTCTTTCTTTCTTTCTTTCTTTCTTTTGGCCAGAATGAAAGTAGAATTTAAAACAAGATATTTTTTTGTCCAGGCTTTAAGTCATGTCCAGTTAAGTTACCCCTAAAAGCAACAGTGATCTTAGCAAATAGAAACCATATTTATTACTTTCACAATGCTTTAGCAATATAACAAGACATGAATTTCTGTGCATGCACGATGCAGCTACTAAAGCAAACAATCCATCATCCTTATTGAGCTATCACCTAGTGATGTACAGCAGGTACCATTCTACTCACAGCAACATTCTAAAAGAAAATCATTTATGTCATTTAATGAGTTTTGAAGAAAGTTAAGGCCATAATGGGTGGGTCCCATTGATTCCTGTAGATTAAAATAATTATAAAGCATTGTGTACAATTTCAATAACAGAAGAGTCAAGAATGTAGCAGACATTTCTTGGTATTAAAGTGGAAAATAGGACACTGTATCATAACTCATGTGCTTATTGGTCAGTGTCATTAGACAGGTGCTTAAATATGACAGCTTTGTTGTAATTTACCTTTCATTGTCTTTTCTCTGACACCTCCTTCCCATGATGGAGTTTAGTTCAATTTAATTTGTCTGTAATGCACAGAAGAGTCTTCTGACAAGATAATTGCTCTGTGTTGTTTTATGAATGTATTTTTAGTTTGCAGGAGAGAAAGCAAATAAGCTCTTCACACATATGAAAGTGCATCTCCAGCATGCTACAGAACTCTTTTGGTTTTCTCCTGCTGTCTCGTCTTTCCTTCTCTTCTGATACAGATTAATAGCAGATGTAACTCCGGCTGCCACCTGTCCCTTGTTTACTTCAGAGATTTCTTTTTATCATAGCACTTTCCTTACAGCTGACAATTATGCAAAGCACATTTTAATATCAGCTTGACTGTGGGCTATCATCCTTTGTAAAGAATAAGATTATTTTTTCATACAAAGTGAGCCAGCACAAAAGAATTCATAACCAGATAAAAAATTAATTCTTATTTAAGGGTCAAACCAGACATAACTACAGAATAGAATTCTATTCAGATTTATGGTAAGTATAATCTTTCCATTTTTCAAGTTCTAGTTTTAAGTTGGTTTTAAGTTTTTAAGTTGGTTAGCTTACATGTTTTGTTTAATTCAGTTTAATGAACCTTTTGTTATTTTCCTATTGTGAAGGGTAACATTTCATAGTGTTAGTCTTGGAATGAAAAAAAATGCCTTTACATTGAGAATTATATTCAAAAAGTATTTATTTACACTTTCATATGTGTGCCCTTGCTTGCATGAATGTATGTGCATCCTGGGCTTGCTGGTATCTAATGAGCAAACAGAGGATGTCAAATTTCCTAGAACTGGAATTACTGGCACTTGTAAATTGCTTGATGAGGGTTCTGGGAACTGCATCTGGGCTCTCTGCAACATCAGCAAGTGCTTTTAATGCTGAACCACCTCTCCATCCTCTTTACTATGCTTTAAATAAAAGAACCCTGTTATATTTATGAAGCTATTTTTATACTGAAGTGACCATTAAAATGTGACAATTCTTCTTTTAGTATTTTTCTCACATCTATTTGACAATTCTCACCTTCTTAATATCCTAAATCACAGGATTCTTGTTAAGGAATTACCTTTCTGGATGCTATTTTACCAGATACTCATTCACAGCTTCTTATTGCATTGTAAGAATGTGTACCTTTTACCTAAAATTTAGGTAAACAGTATTAACCAAGATCTTTTTAAAATGTTACTCTTCTGATGGCAGATATCAGTAAAAAATAGAGAATATCTTTTTTGTAGATTAAGTGATGTAATACATACAGATAAAAAATGACTGAAATAGGAAAAGGTATTGGAAGGATAATAAATTTTGATGTTAATTTCCAAGTGTTTGTCTTAGCTTCCACACTTGAAGGATTTGAACTTCAAGAGTTCACAGCAGATGGTAGCAGTATGTCTGGAGATCCCTCCTTCACCATAGTTGCCTTATGAAGTCAGTGGTAAATTTTGAGACTAACAGGCTACAGATCTATTGGGTTTCTACACCACCACTCCAGTTTGATAAGTTCCTACAAATTACCAAATTGTCAAGTCACAATATCTTTGAAAAGTGCTATATATGTTCTGTAGTTACAGTTTTATTATGAAAGAAATCAGGCCAAGTCTATGTTAGGATCTTTCTGACTCTCTTAGTTCTTAGGAAAATAAATTTGAGGTAATTAGACATTTAGGGACAATTGTTGGTAGTTCTCAATTTTTGCATATATGTGTTTCTGTGTATGATTAGGTAGTTTATCTAGAAAAGAAATACAATTTATAAAGTGAAATTTTGCAACATATAATCTTGGTGAAGCATCCAAAGGCACTGTTAGTAGAGAGCTAAATGGCATACTTCCTATTTAAAAAATACTGGGGAGAAATGCTCTCTGAGCAGAGACTGAAAGTGAGAAACTTGGACTCACAGAGATCTGTACTTGGATGTGAAAAACTGAGACAACATGAATGCTTCAAAACTGGATTTGAATTTGGCAGATGCCAAAATCCCCCTCCAGACAATTAAACACTTATGTCTGCGGAAAATTCAAGAGAAAGTCCAAGCTTTGGCAGACACCAAACACTAAGTAGATACTGGGCATAGAAATGGAGATTCACACCATGTAAAAGTATGCGAAGAAGCAGGAGCTGACAGCTGACACCATCATCTCAGATTATTTTTTTTTCTACAAAATTTTGAGAAACTCAATTTGTACTGTGGTATTTGTTATGACTCCCTAGCAAACCAATTCAATCCATATAGGATGGCGTGCCCCTGCTCTAGCATTTGATTCCCACTGAGGTCAGCCAGAGATTGAGTGGAAGTTGTGTGTGCCCTTGATTAAAGGTTAGTATCCTGTGACAGTCTGTACAAGTGGCACCTATTTCCATTTTTCTCATTTGTGTTAGGCATAATTTTCCCTTCTTGCAGAGATTCCCAGAAAGGGAAGTAAGACACTGTCATTCCTTTGGAAGGAATTGGCCTTCACCAGATAAGTCCTGAGAAAACCCTATATCTCCTGTCTCCCTGTCTTCACATTGAATGAATGAGTATAAATTACAAGCTAGCTTACCTTAGCATAGCACCATTGGAATTCTTTCACTTTGTGATTAATTTGAAGATCCTTATTTCATTGGGTTTCCTAACACTCAGCCATCATTTGTGACTGTTTTTTTCACTGCCAAGAGTAGTTGTATGTCTAGTACATTTATCATTGCATTGATCTTCAAGTCAGTTGTTCTTATTGTAAATGTTTGAATTAAAAAAAAAAAACCCAACCCACATAGATTTGAGTTTGTGGATATGATCCTTCTGAGATTCCTGGTGTGTGATAAATGCTAATATTGAGCATAGAAAATATGGCATGTTTCCAGGCTTATCACACACATGGCTAAGATTGTTGTAAAGCTACACCTTCAACTCCTCCTTTAAAGGAACGCTAATAAAACTATTTTCATTATGACATTTCTAAGACAAATTAAATGTGTGGGTGATGCATTTATCTTAGAACCCTGCTCTGTTTATTCAAAGGGAAAATTTCCAGGATTTTACTTGACAATAAAAACCTACTAAATCACTAATACATGCTAGCTTTATGCAAACAAAGGATACTTGGTTCCAAAGTTGCTGGATGTTACATTGCAAAATAACATAATCAGCAAATGGTTAACAATGCTAAATTTGTTGTTGCTGGTTTATGATGAGCTCGATGATGTTTATTTTAATATGGTATATTTTAATTGTTTTATCTATTTGTCTGTTTGCTTATTTATTTTATCTTGTTTAACTCTGTAATGTCAAGAATGAATACATAAGAATTCACAGTATGGGAAATGATAAATATTGCTCAGATATGAGGGAGTTTTAATATTTTGTGCCTAAAATGAATATACAAGCCAAATTTAATGAAATCTTTACAGTTATTTTGAGAAATGTCATAGATTTCACTAAAGACATTATTTATACATATGCCTTTCCCAAGTTGAGGCTTAAATGCAAGATTTGAGAATAAATCTAATTCTGTTAACTATTCTCATGTTCATATACTCCCCTCACAAAATATGTGGTAATCTCAAGGTATAATAAAAATCTCAGGAAAAATGTCTAATAAGACAAATAATTAACCACAATGTATGTATTTTTAATTAATTGTTATTTTTGACAAATTCCTCTATAAAACCAATCACTTCAAAAATCTCAATTGATTACCATTTTGATATATACATATTATAAAAGTAATTACTTAAAAATAGTGGATAGATTTTGTATGTTGTATACAATTGAGAATCAACCATTTTTTGAAAAAGTATCCCTGTTTCTAAATATTATTTATAATTATATAGCATTTATTGGGTTTCTTTTTTTTTAATTAGATGTTTTCTTTATTTACAATATCTCCTTTCCCAGGTTCCCCTCCAAAATAAAATAAAATAAAATAACCCAAAACTAAAACAAACCCCTGTTCCCTTCCCCCTCCCCCTGCTAACCACCCCACCCTCTCCTGCTTACTGGCCCTGGCATTCTCCTACACTGGGGCATAGAACCTTCACAGGACCAAGGGCCTCTCCTCCCATTGATGACCAACAAAGCCATCCTCTGCTATACATATGCTGCTGGAGCCATTAGTCCCATCATGTATACTCTTTGATTGGTGGTTTAGTCCCTGGGAGCTCTGAGGGTACTAGTTAGTTCATATTGTTGTTCATCCTAAGGGGCTGCAAACCCTTCAGCTCCTTGGGTCCTTTCTCTAGCTCCTTCATTGGGGACCTTGTACTCAGTCCAATGGATGGCTGTGAGCCTCTACTTCTGTATTAGTCGGGTACTGTCAGAGCCTCTCAGGAGACAGCTATATCAGGCTATATTGGATTTCCTAGTGTCATTGTCTGCAGTTAGTAAATTATATGAAGTTTAAAATCATTAATAATTTAAAGGAAAACATACTGCAACTGAGAGATGCTTTTGACAATTTGTTTTGGCGAAAAAGTATCTCTATCATGATATTGACTACATTATGAATCTAAATGCTTTTTTGAAGTGGTTTACCTTTTTCTAAAAAAATATTTTTAGAAATTCACACATAAGTTTAAATCATATTTACAACTCAATTCTGCCCATATATCCATTCTATTTCACTATCTACCTACTTTGTTTGTTCTTTTTTTTCTTTTTAAGCTATTTCAAGACCAAATTGTGCTGCAGACATATTCCTGAATGTGTGTTCTTCCACTGGAGCATGGTTGTAAATTTATAAAAGAACTATCTCTTCCTCTCCTGGCATCAAACAGTCGCCAAAAAGCTCCCTAGCTAGGAGTAGAAGTGTGTTTAATTCTTTTGTGCATTCTGTTGCTATTACTGTGAGTTCATATATATAGTTCCTCAATACATCCAGAAGACAATTTTCCTTG
Organism: Montemys delectorum; assembly: GCA_019843815.1. Taxonomy (NCBI): domain Eukaryota; kingdom Metazoa; phylum Chordata; class Mammalia; order Rodentia; family Muridae; genus Montemys; species Montemys delectorum. The sequence goes on from JADRCD010235349.1 coordinate 87,545, forward strand.
TCGCCATCCACTGCCTCTGTCTTTTAAACTCCTGCTTCGATCTTCCAAAATAGTACCCGAGCCTTAGGAGAAGGGATTTGGATATATAGTCCTTTCAGAGCTGGCATTCTCTAGTGTTCTATATTTTGCAGTGTGTGTGTGTTAATCATCATCTATTACACAGAGAAATTTCTTAGGTAAGGTTTAAGAGTTGCATTGACCTATGGATATAACAAGAAGTGATTAGGGGATGGTATAATACTGTATCTATTTAGGAGAATACAGCAGTAAGTTCTCCACTAGGCCCTATGAACAGTCTACCAACAGGCACCCAGTAATGGCGACAAGAACATATTTCATGTTGTGGGGTGGGACTTAAATTGAATCAGAAAGCTTTTGGTTACTCCCATGATGTCTCTGCTACTGTTACACCAGTGCACACATCATGTCTGTGTTTACTTCTGTAGCTAGAGATTCACAGCTGGGAATGTTTGAGACAGAGAGAGAGAGAGAGAGAGAGAGAGAGAGAGAGAGAGAGAGAGAGAGAGAGAGAGAGA
>JADRCD010235350.1:9566-31881 GCA_019843815.1 Montemys delectorum
AGAAAGAAAGAAAGAAAGAAAGAAGAGAAAGAAAGAAGAGAAAGAAAGAAGAGAGAGATGAAGGAAGGAAGGAAGGAAGGAAGGAAGGAAGGAAGGAAGGAAGAGAGGAAACCTAGACGCATCAATAAGTACAAGCCTCAAATACCAATAATGAATAGAAGGAACAACAAGAAGAAAAGTATGCTTTCTTAGCAAAGCGACTAAGAAGTGGGCTGTCTATAAGACAAAACTTAGATGACTATACCAGGATCAAAAGCAATGGAATAAATATTCATTCCCAGCAGCAAAAGACAGGCAATGGGCTGAGATGCCTTATGACTTCAGGTCATAGCAAGTACACCCATGGACGCTCAAGTGTGATGTCATTAGAGTCCCCAGTTGTCATTTGGAGTAAAACTTTACATGCAACAACAATCAAAGATGGAAGCATATCCACCACTGTTTTGGCAGTAGTATCAAAGAAAGCCTCATGAAATGGTGGGCATAGGACATCAAACAAGACAGATTTTGATGCTCTATCTTTGTGGGAGTGCTCTAGTGTAGACAGGGTCCAACGTTTTCAATATCGACCCTGCTCATTATACATGCTCAGTCTAGGTTAATATATGTATAGTAATGACTGTTTGCTACAAAGAATTAAACAACAATAGCACACATGTCCAAAACAGTTAACTGGACAGAAGTGCATGGGTCAAGGTGGAGGAGTAAAACCATTAGCATGTGCTGTAGTCCAAAGCAACTTAGGTGACCATGAAGCACTGTAGGGCCTGTTAAAAAATGGTAACTGGCTTTTCACATGGAAAAGATTTCCTTATGCCCTTGGTTTTAGAGAGTGTTTATTTTGAGTGCTTATACAATATAACAAAAACATCTCCTTTAAGGGTGCAGAATAACTGAGCAATTAATGTTTGATGCCAACTATTGAAATGCCCTGACTTCTAATTAGTTAAGGCTTGATCCAATAAGTCTAGAATTTTGTCTTTGTCACAGGATTTCTTTGGAAAAATTTCATGCCAATCAAAGTTGATTATTGTTATGAATGAGCATAAATACCAAACATTTTAATATTTAGAAAGTAAGGGAATAATGAGTTATTTTTCTCAAATTAGTTTGGGTCATTTTAAGATTTCAGTCATGGATATTTACCACACAATGTGGTTAATATAAAGCTAAACTAGGACATGGATTTTAAGAATAACATTAAATAATTCTATCAAGATCACATAATATTTTTCTAGTAATTAAACTACTGCTTGCTGTGGATTTTCAACTACAATAGTCAGTGGCTCCTGGAACTTGGCAGCCTGAGCCACATATCCGGTTAAGGTGTTTCATGCTGCTTTCATTCCCCGTAGACACCTTGGACTTTATGTCTCTTGCTAGAAAATGTCAATGTCAGTTTAATCTGAATATCTAAGGAAGCAGGTAACAATCATGTGCTTTATTTAAAATAAATGTTTTTAATTAATGAATAACAATTCTAGCGAACAATTAAAAATGAAAGTATTGTCAAGTATTAAAATGAAAAAATAAATGTAAGTCAAGGAAAAAAGATGACATCTGGAGAGACAGAGAATGTTTCATATCCCCCCTTTTAGTTTATCTTTTTTCAGCCATAATAAAAAAAAAAATCAACAAAACCTCATTTCGGCAGAATTATGTGTTCACAGCCAGTAAAAAGACACCTCTTGTAATAACCTTGAAAGTTGGGAAGTCTGTTTATTTTGGGTAGAAAACTCATTTGTAATGTTGATCCTGTAAATGTTATTATCAAGGAAATAAATTATGAATACTAATAATTTCTGCGATCTTGCAAAAAAGGATGGCTTTAACATAAAAAACATGACTGAACATTAATATATGGTTCCATTTTAAAAGTTTTGTGAGCATGCATTAGAAAGATAATTAAATGTAAAACCAAGAGGCTATAATGTGGTTTGGTGGTCTTAAATGAGGTTAATACATAACATTGCTTCTTTTGGGGCACAGGAAGGAAAGTACCCTGGTGTGGACAGTAGGATGCTCTTGTGCATTGATAGGTGCTATAGAGAATGGACTCTCACTACAAATTTAATAAACAACAGAATAAAGGGTAGAGTCATATTTTGCCACTACTGATCCTTAAAAGTTTGCCTTTTCTATTTGCTCATAGCAGAATGCCTATCTTATCAATTCCCATGATAGAGTTGTTTATTGCTGTGTCAGTGAACATTTAGACTGGAGAAAGTCTTCTCCTGTTCCCAGATGCCTGTGTACATGCCACCTTCTTATGACAAACTAGAAGGAATCTCAGGGTTATCCACCATTCTTCAGTGTGTTCACCTAATGCCTTCAGAGCAAAATCTTTCTTCTGTAAAGCAATCAAACTGATAGCCATGCCAGTGGACAACTTTTAAACATGGGTGCACACTCTCTACTCCTTGTTCATGTCTTGAGGTACAAACCCCCCAGCTGCATCGTCCAGGTGGCTCCTTTTCATAGTTTTATCTGGCTAGTCATTTGCCATTCTCCTATCTTATTTCTCCTCAAACTCACTTCATTTTGAAATATGAGTCAAATAGCACAGACCTCACGTCCTTCCAATCATGGCCTTATGACACATTTCCCTGTATGATTGCTGTTCGCGGTGCCATCAGTGTAACAACAGTGTAATTGACCATTTATTACCCTTTTATTTCAAATGTGTTTTTTTTTTATGCCCGGTAGGCAAGGGCCAGAATTATACCTATCATTCCATAAACTGAATAATTTGTAGTGTATCTCATATTTAATGAATGTTTGTAGACTTGATTAACTTTAGTAGCTAACCAAATGCATGTACGTATATTTCAAACGTTTGAGTGAAAACAAAAGTTATTACTGAGAAAAACACAGTGGTAGGTTTGTGTTTAAATAGGACTGAATTCAGCAATGGACTAACACCTCCAAGATTAACCAGAACATGAAAAAAATGCCAAGCATTGTTCCTTTCAGCATTATTAAACTCAATCCTGGGACAAGTCCTAAGGCATTTGATTCCTTTGAGGAGTGTGCTCTTAGCAGACATGTAGCATGCTGCTTGAGTGAAGATGAAAACCTGCTAATGCAAGGAGACCTTACCTTGGATCTAATTGATTTTTGCCATGAGATAATGTGAGTTGGTATGAGCAAACATCAGGTTATTTAAGAGAAGATTAAAGCTCAGTTTCCACTGAAAACTTATGTAAAAAAATTAGCAAACTGTACAAAACACAGTTTAAAATTTAATGAATTCATAGAATGAACTGACAGTTTCTACCTTCTGTTCTAAGGCTTTTATAAGCAGTGACTTAAATGAGAGAAAGAAGCAAAATTAATTGTGGTTCTTTAAGGGTGAGGAGAAATTCTTCAGATGCTTCTGAAATTCACATTTTGAGTATCATATGTGTGGGGTGGGGTGCAGGAGAGATAACTCTGTGGTTAAGATGCTTTATGCTCTTCTAGTGAATCCAAATTCTCTTCCAAGAACCCACATTGAGCATCTCACACTTGTGTGTAACTATCTTCTAGAGATCAAATGTCATCTTCTGGCTTCCACCAACCTCGGCAACAACACACACACACACACACACACACACATACACACACACACACAAACACACAAATACATATGAATATTCAAACAACCACCACATTCATAGAATGAGAAAGAGAGGAGAGAGAGAGAGAAAGAGAAAGAGGAAGATAGGAGGAAGGAGAAAGATTTAAAATAAAATGAATAATTTTAATAAATATATCTGAAGATTATAGGTGACTTAGACTAATTTAGATATTGATTTTGTCAGATCTATTGTAAACCATGTTAAACATGAACTATTTTCATATAAACCATTCGTTTTAGAGTTTAAAGTGTTAGCCAGTTATCAGAGCGATTGGTAATTATCTATATCTCCACACAGGAATTTGGTTTTCATTTTTCTGAATGACTTTCGTCATCTCCTTTGAAAATGCAGACATTCTGAGTTTACCTAAGGTTGTCACACAGCAGGAAATGAAACATAGCTCTTCTAGTCCAGAACGTTTATGCCATAGCTACCCACTTTCCGTACCCCAATTATATAGACATAGAGTCAGGAGTGGATACGGATGTTATTAGCTAACTTCAGCACTTCTGGGAGTTCATTTCTGTGTATGTGCTGATGGTGAACTTCGTCCCAAAATTGGTGTCTGTCACTAGACACTGGCCACTCAACTGAAGAGTTACAAGGTCTACCCAAAACTATGTGAGAACTGAGTTGATGTCTCTAAAATATCCCTATGACAGATGCCAGCAACAGATTGGAGAACATTTAACTGAGACATTTATACGACTGAAAAAAAAAAAAAAACAAATTCTGTAGAAAGGCCAACCGGAAAGTCTGTACACAGATTAGGGAAAGACACCAACTCTAGTGATGCATATGGAATGCATAGCATTGACTTGGCCGTCAGTCTAATGTGCAAACTCGGCAAACATGGGCCATTGATTAAAATGAAGTTCTTCTCTTACTATTTTCCTGAGTAGAACAGAAAAAAATAATTAGAAGGGAGTATGATAAGGGGTGGTATTTTTATGTCAATAGAAGTAGATCATATAAAATATAATATGCAGTTTGGTTGCAAGTTGTAACAATTCTAGTCATATATGTGCAACTTGCAGGAAAATCATAGTTATCAATTTTTAGTGTAATTTTACTTTTTCAGAAAAAAAACCCTGTATTCATCTGTCATTTTTTTTTTTTTTACTAATCTTTAAATTGAAGTTTCTTGAACTGCTATACTTTGTCTTTTGTTCTTCTGACAAAACATTGACAAGCTGTGAAAAACACACTGTGAGTGGTTTTGATCAGCAAATATGTATCATGCTGAGTTGCATCGGTAACCTATGAGTGAATCTGAGCCATTTTGATTCGAGCTGTCAGATAAATTTCTCTGGGGTATTTTTCCTATTGCTGTTCATCTGAGCAAAATAATATTTTATTGTTGGTCCTAATTAATAATTCATTGAAATATACCAAATGAATGCACTCAAAATATGAATATAAATCTGATTAGATAGATCTCTGAGTTTCACAGCCCAGCCACAGTGTGATGCTGGCATTATTGGTTGCCAACGTAACGATATATTAGTGTGTTCACTATCAGGACAAGTTGAGAACTAAAATATAGAAACATTGAGAAATTACTTTCTGCCTATAAATGAGAAAACAGATTTGTAAAATGTGAAATGAGCCATTCTGGCAAAGTAGAGTTTGAGCTTTGAGTGTAAACACTTGAGTTAATGGCTGGGGAGTCGAGGCTCCGGTGCAAAGGGAGTGCGAAGCCGAGGTTACAGGCACTCTTCAGCATTTCACTTAGAGCATCCTTATTGGATTTAATTAGGCAGATTACCTGTTATGCATGCAGTAGTGTGCTGAACACTTTTAAACTGGTATGTCCTCGAGGCAAATGGAAGGCACAGTCAGGAGGAATTACAGTCTACACAAATAACTCGGCCTGTTTTATTAGTGGGCCTTGTAGACAAGAAATCTTCCTAGCCAATGTACCATTTAATGCTTAACTCAATTGAATACCTAAGAGTTTCTAAATGTTGACTGGACATAGAGATTTATGTTCTGAGGTTGACCACCCTGTCAGTGCCTTTATCCCTAGTAATGACATTGGAGCTTTGAAAGAAACGAAAAAAAAAAAAAAAAAAGCATATTTTTTTTTAAAACACATTGCTTCTTGTTTTGAATTACCAGATAATGGTATCAGTATAATTATTTACAGGAGGAAAAAAAATCTGCTTCCGAGAAGACACAAATATTTTACAATTATAACTTCATAGGGCCAAATTGTCCAAAACATGTGCATGAAGTTTGGCGTGTATTAATCACCCCACGATGTAAATGTTAACTGGGTACATGCATGTCAAATTCTTGAACGTACTGAATAACTTTATTCAGTTCACCACCTACAGGAAAGGTCAGCATGTCAAGCAATCCTGAGTGGTATTTGGTGTGAATTTGGAAGAATTTTTTGTTTGTTTGTTTGTTTGTTTGTTTTTTCAAGACAGGCTTTCTCTATGTAGTCCTGGCTGTCCTAGAACTCACTCTGTAGACCAGGCTGGCCTCAACTCAGAAATCCACCTGCCTCTGCCTCTCAAGTGCTGGGATTAAAGTCGTACACTACCACTGCCTGGCCTGGAAGAACGCTTTTAAAAGTCAGAGGTTTGGGCACATAAACCAGACATGGTCATGTTAAGTCTACCTAGTTTGGGGGATAGAAATGTCAGAGTCTCACATCTCCGCCAAATACATTCAGTAGAAGCTAACTATCTTACTATTATAAGAGCTGCTTCTTTGGGTATTTTTCTTGTTTTAATAAAATGTTTTCTCTGATTGGTGGTATCCATGTTATCTTCTGCTTTGGGAATCCAATATGATATTTTAATATTTTTAATCATTTTAAGTGTTTTAAAACAAGACAGGCTATCTAAACCTTTAATCCATAGACATAATGTTAAAATACTGATTTAAATACAAATTCTCAGCTGTTTGATAAGCATAAACCAAGATTATCAATAGGTTACTAGCAAAAATAGTGTTATAAAAATGCTTTTATACAAAGACAATTATCTTTCCTTTAAAATTGATTATACACACAGTGTGTGAAGCTCACTTCTGTATAATCAATTAGATTTAAAATATATTTATTAAAATGCATGTCTCAACAATTCCATAAAGTATAAGTAGGATTGAAGTTTTACTTATATTATTTTGTGTGTGTTTTCTTGAGACTATATACATGGAAATAAATATTTTTAATGGAAATAGTACTTATTTGCATTGTATTAGCGCTTTAAAACAAATCATTGCAGTGTTTATTCTGTTCCATGGTTTCGTATACTCCTTCTCTATTTTCCCTCCATGGTCCTGGACTTTGAGATAATTCTTGACTATTTTCTGGATGGTCTTCATTGGAAATTTAAAACTATTTGAGTCAAAGCTTTCTCCAATATGAAACTATATAATTTAGTGAGATCAGCATAGATGAGAGTAGCCTGTATTATTCCCATACAGAATTCAGGATGGTGCATATATACTCTTTAAGTTAGTTTTAACCACTTAACTCAACTCATGATGTGTCAAGAAGAGCTTTAAAAACCACTTGTAATATATAAAGAGTACCAGACTTGATTTCTTTCAATCATAGGATACTAGGAGTTTTGTCTAGTCTCACAGGCTTTTAAATACTTAAAGTAAACCAAGCATTTAAAATGTCTACATATCAATAATATTTTGACTACTGTTAAAATAAAACAGCATGCAAAATCACCTACTTAGTATCAGTGTAATAGTAACTTAAGCCCTCAGTTTATAATGCTTTATCAATTCTACTTATTGGCTAGATGTCACTTGAATTTAAACTGCGACTATCCTTGTATCTCCATGTTTGCCTTAGACATTGTGGTAGATCTCACAAGCAACTGTCATACACCTTTTCCCCAGTTACCCCAACACAACTCCAAAGCGTTAGCTGTCTACCTGGACACAGCTCTCAGCCTTGATGTCTTGTTCCTTGTTGACAAAGCAATGTTCAGTCTCTGTTATAGTATCATATCAACACAAACTTAATGCTGGATGTCAAATTTTACTTACCTTAGACCTTTAATAATATGCTGAGGAGTAGCTTATCTACCTTGAATAGAGGCATATTCTACTTGTAGGTCTTTTTATTTTCAAAGGATGTACTGTGGTCTCTGGGATGTGTGTGCCACTCTAGTATGTCCAGATGACTATTTCTGTACTATAAGACAGTGATGTTTTTCATTGCTACAACTCATAACCCACTTATAAAATACTGTTTCCAATCCTGGAATTCTTTTTTAATTAATTTACTTATTTACCCACATTACATCCAGATTTGCTGCTCCCCTCCAAGACTCCTCTCACTCAGTCCCTCTCCTCGTTCCCATCTTTTTCTCTAAGAGGGTGGAGACATTCCCTTTATACCATACCCAGGCTCATCAAGTATGTGCAAGGGTAGGTGTAACTTCTCCCATTGAGGCTGAACAAGGCAGTCCAGTTAGAGGAGACTGTCCCACAGATAGGCAACTGGTTTAGGAATAGCTCCTGCTTCAGCTTTTGGAGAATTCACATGAAGACCAAGATGCACATCTGCTGTTTATGGGTGGTGTGCCTCGGGGGGTAGGGAGAGGGGGAGTAGGTCCAACCAGCGTATGCTCTTTGGTTGGCGGTATAGTCTTCAGGAACCCACAAGGGTCCTGGATAGTTGACTTTGTTGGTATTCCTGTGGAATCCTTATGCCCTTCAGGGTCTTCAATCCTCCCTGCAACTCTTCCATAAGACCTACCCCACCCAAGTTTCATCCAAACTTTGGCTATGGGTCTCAGTATCTGTCTGAGTCAGCTGCTGGGTAGAGACTTTCAGAAGATAGTCATGCTAGGCTCTTGTCTTCAAGCATATCAGAATACCATTAATAGTCTCAGGATTGGTGCTTCTCCATGGGATGAGTCTCAAGTTGGGCTGGTCATTTCCTTAGCCTCTGTTCCTTTCCCTGACCCTGCATTTCTTGGTACAGGACAAATTTGTGGTGGAAAGTTTTGTGGGTGAGTTGGTGTCTTTATTAATCTAATGGGGGGGGGGGAGTTCCTGCATGGCTATAAGAGGTAGCCTTTTCAGGTTCTATATCCCCACTGCTCCGAGTCTCAGATAAAGTCAGCCCATTGATTCCTGGGGAACCTCTTCCTTCTTGAGTCTTTGGCATATCCTGGAGATGCCCTTCTATCTGCCCCCAACACCAACCAGCTGTAGATTTCCATTTATTCTCCTAGTCCCCTGGTCCTTTCTTCTTCTCTCCCCAGACCTGCACCCCCCATTTCTCTGTTCATCCCCTTTCTTACCCAGTTCCCTCCCTCCATCTACCTCCTGTGACTATTTTATTTCTCCTCTAACAGGATACCTACACTACTTCACAGACCCAGAGAAGCTAAACAAGAGGTAAGGCCAGTCCTAGAAATCTTGTTCCCTGCTTCAGGAGTGTGCTACTCAAGTAAGACATTCTTGTCCCGAAGAAACACTGCTATATCTGTTGGGCTATAAGCTGGTGACCCAATGTTTCTCACGACTGTAATCAGAATGAGCAAATAGTGTATGTAAGGAAGCATGATTAGTATCCATAAATAAAGGACAATTTGGTAAATAGTGAACATTGGAGACACTGAAAAACCATGGGCCCTCTGAGGATATCCTTAGTGTATTTGACTGAATTGCCATATCTTTTGATGAAAGTTTAATGGAGAGTACATAACTCCTACATAGAAGGACCTCTGAGAATTTATACTTGTTAGGCAAGAATTTTAAATTGCCCAGGGAAGAAAAGACCTGTGACGCCCTGAGTAAGAAGCAAATAAATATGAATCAGAGGAAGCCAGACGGACTCTTAAAAACTCCAAAGATGCCAACTCCACTAGTACATACAGGAGATCCTCATCAGCTAACCATAAATTCTTATTAGTTTGATTATGTCTGTATTTACACTATTATAATTTTCCTCTTATCTATTTCTCTTTTCTGTTATATAGCATTTGGTATAGATTATACTTACTTATTATCTTGGCTTGTAGAAAGGGCATCAAGAAAAGGATATCCTTACTTTATAGAAGAGAAAGTCAGCCAGGGCAGGTAAATGTGTCTGTGGGGACACCTTTATTTGTAGGATGTTCTCATTTAGGAGTTCTGGTCTGGGACAAGGGTACGTGTAAGTGGGGTCTTCTCAGGGTAGATCTGATGATGCAGTGCTTTGGCCTATATGACCTCCACCTGAAACCCTCTAATGTGAAGTCTTTTATTGCCAAGGCTAGAAAATGAAAACTGTATTTCCCAGTCTTCTCATATCTTGAGTTTTCTCATAATTCAGTTTTCTGTCAAATGCATTTTCTGAGTTTTAGATTCAGAACTGTGTTATGTGGCAAGAGACACAAAACATGATATGACCATTTTGATGATCAAGTTTATAGCAGAAGCTTCAAGGATCCTAATTAGATGACTCTGTGCAATGGTGCAGGAAAAATTCCCCACTGGGGAAAAGACAGTGAGACACTGTGTTCTGCAGTTTCCATATTAGGTGGTTTCTAACAGCACAGAAGCAGTGTTTCTGTGGCTATCACAGAAGCTGGGGCCTGGGGAATGCCAAGGGCAGAAGATCTCTCCTCCTACCATTTATGATAATTCTATTGGGTCAATCTACAGTTTAACTAACTTCATTGTAACAACTTACCTGCATCCACCTCATGAAAAGCTCTATAGCAACACAAACATGAAGATGATCGAAGACCTTCGTTTGAAGAATGTGGAGAAAGTATTATGATCTAAGTGAGACTTTAATGCATTAGAACTAAATTAAATGATATAAGAATGTTATTCTTAACATCAGTTGAGATTTCAGAAACTGTGGGTCTAAAATAAGCAACAGAATTGTAGCAACATATTCAGACTGATAAGGGCAGGATTTGTGCTTGAATAAAATAATGTTCAGGCAAATTCATGTGGATGCTGAATTTGCATACATTTGGGAAGCAGGAGTGTATAAAGGGGACTTAGGTCCCCTTTTGAATATTATTTCTTCTTTTCAAATGTATGTGTGAAGTTGGCCCCCAGCAGAACTAAAATAAAAGGCGGTAGCAGTCTTATCAGTTACGATGTCATAACAAGAAGGCAATTTAGTTCTCCCAGCAAGTAGGTCAGTCACCAGGAGAATGTGTTATTAGAAAACAGGCTGCCTGTGTCCCTTTCATGGTCACCACTTCTGTTTCCACTTTTCTGCCACGTTATGATGTAGTATCGGAGCTTTAGCTAATGACTCTAACAAGCTGTTGAATCCCATCTGCAAGCTCATGAACTAATAGTCTTCCCTTTACAGGTTCCCTGGGCCTGGTTATTCTTATGTAGTGACATAAGCTGGCAGAAGACATAAGAGGATCAGTTAGCAGTGAAAGGAAAATGAAGTGGAAACGTGTATGTTGTATTGAGTAAGTGGAATACTTATTTGATTTGTCAGGAAAATACTTACAGGTTGCAGTTGCAGGTAGGGCACAGTAGTGATGGCATGTAGAATAAATTAGGTAGGAGAAAGAGAACATCATAAAGGGCAGCCACTAAGAAGATGTCATAGGTATTCCCATATCAATAGTTTTCAGAGAAAATCATGGAGGACAGAATTTATATATAATATATAGATCAAACATCAATAGGGCCAGCATTATTAAAAATGTGAAAGTTAATAGAGAATTCTGAAACAGCAAGTAACCTCAACTTTTTAAAGTTTAATGAATAGAAACTTGGTGAGGGCACAGGCTCTTCTAGGCAGCACGGAAGTTGACAGGAAACTTATGGGGCTCTTTTCTGAGCTACAGTACTGAATTTTGTATGTAAAATCTAACTAGAGAAATCATGCAGAGATTTCCTTCTAGAGGCCAAAATTGAAGGCAATCTTGCAGATGCATGATTTGTAGACTGATATTTAGAAATTATATATATATATATATATATATATATATATATCTGCCAGGCTGTTTAGCAAAATGGCCTACCACTCTTTGTTGAAGTAGGCCCCCACAATGCAACAGTTTCTGTGACAGTTAAGAACAAAATGCAAGTAGTTCTATAATAGTAAAAAGGAACAAAGTAAAAACAGGTTAAGAATATTAAATGGCATGTTCTATAGAGGGCGAGGGGTTTTCCAGAGAGTCTATCTCAATACGGTTTCATATTGGGAAGGAGTTAGAATCTCTGGAGTCTTTTTACAAAGTGTCCTATGGCCTGCTGCATGGGAAGAAAAGAAACTCTTCATTGAGTAGTAATAATTTCACTTGAAAACCAGAACATAGATTTATCTCTTCAACATATTTCCCATCCAATGTAATCTAACTGGTTTAAATAGACTTCTAGAATTCAATGGTGTGTTCTATGGATGGGATATCCTTGCTGATAAATATATTTTTATTTTCTTTGGATGCCAATACGTTGGCAAACATAGTTTGTTTTAACCTGTCCTTTAGAGAAATTTTCACTCTTTTCTCTCTTCCTGTGATAAAATTTATTGAGCTTGGTTTCTTATTATTTGCTTCTGAAACATTAAGAGGAAGAGAGAGTAAAAAAAAATCCAAATGTATGTAATAATGGGAGATATTACACTTACACTTCAGTCATCAGAAGATATTGAGCTGTCATTTAAAAGTGATTTGGTCTATGTAGTTGTCTATGAGGATGACTTTCCATTGTAGAAGATTTGATTGATTTTGTGTACGTTTCAGTGTAGAATATTACAAACACACACACACACACACACACACACACACACACACACACAATTTCAATCAATGGACTATGCAATGAATGAAAAATAATTTCCAGCACTATTTTCAGAGCAAAATGTTAGTATATAAATTATGTTTATGCATATATTCTTAGTTACTTTTAAATTTCAACAGCTACAGAATAACAAAGTATTTTATTCTCAGGTTATAGTATCAAAGGGAACTGTCCATATAATATTTACTTGCAAAACTTTATAAAACTGCTACTCCTCTTTGAAGATCCCAAATTCACCTCTTTTATATAACCATAATGAAATTTAAGATGACAAATAAAATGAGATTGTCCACGGTTTTATGGCTAACAATGAGAGGTGGAAGGGATAAAAATTGGTAAAGTAGCTAATATCACATACAAGTTTACTATCCTTTGTTTATTTCAAATGAAGGAAAGTAATTTGTAATATATTTCACTAATAAAGTAGTTTATAACAGCACCAAAATTCAATAACAGCACTGTGTGGGTTTTGTCAGTAATTATTGAATGTGTATGTACAGAAATGTCACTTCCTAAACAATTGCTGCCACTGTGGGAGAGGGAAGCTGTCAAATACATGATGTGCCTTCAAGGCCAGAATATCAAATACAGCCCTGTGGTTTCCAGTTGTGGTGGTGTGATGCACTTGGGCTAATACCAGAAAATCAAGAACTCCTATGAGATACTTTAAGTCTGGAGCACTCCTCTACTCATTATCTGTTGGACACCAGGTAACTCCTGGTGTGAGCTCATCCAAATTTCAACATCAGATTTTGTTACATTGTCTACAATGGTGTCTAATCTTTGAAAAGTATTTAAAGATCACTGTGTAAAAAAGCCAATTCTTTCCAAAATACAAGTGGTTGTTCGAAGCTAAGATGGTAGTATCAATTCAGTTAAAGTATTTGTGGTCACATTACTGGGTAGTCAAAAGCTTCCAATGTTTATATCATTGTAGTTATTAAAAAAGAAATCCCTATTATACTTTTCTTTTGTATTCATTGTATTTTTTCAAATGCTTGGCAAATTACTTAGGCTTTTATACAAATTTATAATCTATCAACTTGGTGTCAGGTTACCACAAAAATAGCTACGAAGAACCAAAATTGCACTGTCTAGAAAGCAAAGGAACCACGCAGCTCTTATCTTCCATTTTGCTGAACAAAACAAATATTCAGCTGCAATGGAACTAGAAAGTGTGGCCAGGGCATACGTGCCTAGGCGTAGCTTCAGAATAGAAGGAAGAAACAGTTTAAGATTCTGAGAGACTTTCACCCTGAATAGGTATTTTTCACAAAATTGGGAAGGACATTTGGCTCTCACTTGTACGATAAAACGGTTTTTATGTCACTTTCAGCCTCTTGTAAGTTACTCTCCTTATCTACTAGAAGGGCCTATCTCAGGAGACTTTTCTGGATGATATAAGAAGAATGATTGGAATAAAATACTTATTTCAATGCTAGAAACCTAGAAAAATTGAAAGTGATATTAGTCATCATCAGTAGATTTAACAGAGGCAAATTTGTTAAGAAAAACAATGATGTACATTTATTAACAAATTCTTTACTACATTTTAAATTCATTTTAACTTAATCCAAGCTATGTAAGGAGATTCAAACCATGATACCATTGCTAGCATTGAGAAAAGGGCCAGGTAATATAATATTCTATGATGTGTACAAAGTCTAAGATAGAAATGGCTCAAGCATTCTCTCACTCACAGGTCCTGCTCCATATCATTCCTGGCAGGTACCCCCATGACACATCTACTCCTGAGAACATTCCAGACCAAGCAGCTTTCTCCAAACAGTTACTGTGACTTCAACTTTTAATGAGTTATATTGTTTCTTTCACAATTTAATGACTTATAAGTAATCATAGCATTAACTTTTCTAAATGGAGAATTCTACTTTGGTAATTTGTAGTCTTCTGTAGAAAATAATTAATAATAAAAAGTTTCTAAAAAGTAACGGAAAAGTTCCCATTGTAAGGTTGCTTTAATACATGAAGATTTATTGAGATCAACCAAACTTTGAAGAAAGGGAAAATTTCCTTTTGACAAATTTTTAATTTTATTCCCAAAGAAGTGTTTGTTCTTAAAACCTTGTAAGTGAAATAAAACGGTAAATTTACAACCAGTATTTAACCATTATTTCTTAATGTTAATCTGGTAGATTTTAAACTTTCAATATATTTTTTAAAAATTTTATTTAATCTTTGTTTTATTTTATTCCTCTCCCAGTCCACCCTCTGACTATTCCTCATCCCATACTTCCTCCCACCCCCTCTCTCCAGAAGGGTGTCCCCACACCTCACTCCCAACCCACCAGACCTCTAAACTCCCTGGGGCCTCCAGTCTCTTGCGGGTTAGGTACATCTTCTCTGACTGAACCGAGGTCCGGCAGTCCTCTGCTGTATATATGTTGGGGGCCTTATATCAGCTGGTATATGCTGCCTGGTTGGTGATCCAGTGTCTGAGAGATCTTGGGAATCCAGGTTAATTGAGACTGCTGGTCCTCCTACAGGGTCTCCCTCCTCCTCACCTTCTAGTTTTTCCCTGATTCAACCACAGGGGTCAGCAGCTTCTGTCCATTGGTTTGGTGCAAATATCTGCATCGGACTCTTTCAGCTGT
Source organism: Montemys delectorum (assembly GCA_019843815.1). NCBI lineage: Eukaryota > Metazoa > Chordata > Mammalia > Rodentia > Muridae > Montemys > Montemys delectorum. The sequence continues at coordinate 24,553 of JADRCD010235350.1, forward strand.
TTGTTGGGTCTTTTGTAGAGTAGTCACGATAGATAGGTCTCTTTTGTGAGCACTCCATATCCTCAGAAATAGTGTCAGGTCTTGGTGCCTCCCCTTGAGCTAGATCCCACTTTGGGCCTGTTGCTGGACTTTCTTCTCCATTTCCATCCCTGCAGTTCTTTCAGACAGGAACAACTATGGGTCAGAGTTTTGACTGTGGCATGGTAATGCCATCCCTCACTTGATATCTTGTCTTCCTTCAGAAGTGGCCTTATAAGTTCCCTCTCCCTACTGTTAGGCATTTTGTCTAAGGTCCTGCCTTTCGAATGCTGAGAGTCTCTCACCTCCTACGTCTCTGGTATATTCTGGAGGGTCCCCCATCTCCTACATCCCGAAGTTGCCTGTTTCCACTATTTTTGCTGGACCTCAGGGCTTCAGTTTTTTTTCCTGCTACCCAATACGATATTATGCCCCATCTCCAGTTCCCTTTCCTACCCAGGCTCCTCCCTCTCTCTTTCTTTATGATTGCTTTCATCTTCTTCCCGAGTGGGACTGAGGCATCCTCACTTGGTCTCTTCAGCTTGTTGTCCTTTTTGCGTTCTGTGGACTGTATCTTCGGTTTTCTGGGTTTTGTTTGTTTGTTTGTTTGTTTGTTTGTTTGTTTTTTGCTAATATCCACTTATTAGTGAGTACATACCATGCATGTCTTTTTTGAGTTACCTCATTCAGGACTACATTTTCTAGTTCCATCCATTTGCCTGCAAAATGCAGGATATCCTCATTCTTAATAGCTGAGTAGTATTCTATTGTATAAATAAGCACATTTTATATATCCATTCTTCTCCATTCTTCTGTTGTGGACATCTGGGTTGTTTCTTTCCAGTTTCTGGCTGTCACAAACAAGGCTGCTATGAACACAGTGGAACACATGCCCCTGTGACCTTGTAGGGCATCTTTGGGGTATATTCCCAAGAGTGGTATTGCTGGGTCTTCAGATAGATCTATTTCCAACTTTCTGAGGAACCTCCAGATTATTTTCCAGAATGGTTGTACCAGTTTTCAACCCATCAGCAGTGGAAGAGTGTTCCTCTTTCTCCACATCCTCTCCAACACCTGAGGTTTTAGTCTTAGCCATTCTGATTGTTGTAAGGTGGAATCTCAGGGTCGTTTTGATTTGCATTTCCCTGATCACTAAGGACATTGAACATTTCTTTAGGTGCTTCTCAGCCAAGCCATCTGAGATTCCTGTGTTGGGAATTCTTTGTTGAGTTCTGTATCCTAGTTTTTGATTGGGTTGTTTGGGATTTGGAGGTTTGCCTCTTGAGTTCTGTATGTATTTTGCATATTAGCCCTCTATCTGATGTGGGGTCAGTGAAGATGATTTTCCCAATCTGTAGGTTGCCGATTTGTCTTATTGACTATGTGCTTTGCCTTACAGAAGCTTTCCAATTTCATGAGGTCCCATTTATCAATTCTTGATTTTAGAGTGTGAGCCATTGGAGTTCTGTTTAAGAAATTTTCTCCTGTGCTAATGATTTCATCGTTCTGTCCCACTTTCTCTACTATTAGATTCAGAGTATCTGGTTTTTGTTGAGTTCCTTGATCCACTTGGACTTGAGCTTTGTTCAAGGTTGACAAATATGGGTCTATTTTCATTTTTTCTACATATAGACAGCCAGTTAGACCAGCACTATTTATTGAAGATGCTTTCTTTTTGACATTGAATATTTTTAGCTTCTTTATCAATGATCACATGTGCTTAAGTGTGTAGTTTTATTTATGGGTCTTAAATTCTATTCCATTGATCAATGTATCTGTCTCTGTACCAGTATCATGCAGTTTTATCACTATTGCTCTGTCATATAGCTTGACATCAGGGATGGTGATTCCCCAGCAGTTCTTTTATTAAGAATTGTTTTCACTATTCTTGTTTTTTTGCCTTTCCAGAATTTGAGAATTGCTTTTTCCATGTCTTTGAAAAAGTGTGTTGGGATTTTGATGGGAACTGCCTTGAATCTGTAGATTGCCTTTGGTAGGATTACCATTTTTTTCTGTGTTAATTCTGCCAATCCACGAGCATGAGAGATCTCTTGATTTCCTGAGATCTTCTTTGATTTCTTTCTTGAGAGACTTGAATCAAGGACCTTTCAATAATTTCAAAATGTCTGAAAAGTCTTGTGAATGATCAGTTCATATTTCAGTAGCTTTAAGTGTATGCCAAAAGCATTGAAACATTAGCCAATATTTACTTTGAAAGAATTTTTTATAATTTGATGGCCAAATTTTTAATGTGAAGAAAATATTATTTTATATTTGTCTTTGAAGAGTTCTATTTCAAAGGTATTGTTTGGCAAATTTCTAATTTAGGAGATGATCTTTCTTTAGTGCTCATATTTTCATGGCATCTGCTGAGACATACTCACAGCTAGAAATCTGCTTGGTACAAGTTTGTGTTTCTATTATCCAGAACTACTTTCAAGTACACAGATAAAACTACCTGTCACATCATATAATATAGATGACAGAACTTAGGTCCAAAGAGCTTCCTAAATCATTTCAAAATGTGTTGTTATGTTGACAATAAAGAAGCTTGTCAACAGTGGCATATCCACAGAGAATCCAGAGCTCATGTCCTAAATAATATACATAACATCTGCAGAAAGTGCAAAGGAATGTACATAATGTGAAACTCCGTGAAAAAGAGAATACTTTGTAAAAGACAGGATACAATATGCATATTTGGTGTTAGTTTTGATAATATCCAGGAAGGAATGGAAAGAATTGACATATAAATGTTAATTTAGAATGAATTAACGTTTTTCAGTTAACATATATCATTTCTAGACCTTTTCTGTTTTAAAAAATAACTCTCAAATATTTTTAAAGACTAAGTTGTTCAATCCTTGACATGAATTGGCATAATGAAAACTTAATTGGATATGTGCTGTTGCTCTATTTGTCCTATGGATTTAATACACTTCAGATATGATATATATAATTCTAAAGATTATTGTAATCTTGTATTGGCTAGAGATGAGTTCTACCAGTGAAAGCTGTTAAAAATAACATGCACTTAATATAGTCTTCAAATGAATGGAATGAAACTGTCAGAAAATTCTATAAAGCACAAGAGCAAATTCCTGAAAAAAAAACAGATTGTCTAAATGTAACCATTTGAACAGGTGAATCAAAGGAAAAAGGGGTAGATCCCCTAGAATATATGTAGAATACCACTGAAAATCTTTGATATAAAGAAGAGATGGAAATCATAAGAAAAAAGAGAGTTTGATGTAAATTGGATATGTGGACAAAAGTAAGAAACTGAGGTGCATACTGGTAGGAACACAGTCTGTATATTCAGTTTATAGAGGTTAAATGGAGACAGAGAGAGAGAGAGAGAGAGAGAGAGAGAGAGAGAGAGAGAGAGAGAGGAGAGTAACTAGGCCCATATCTACACTAATATAGATGTTGCTATCTTGAAGCCTATATACCAGGGCACGTCTGTGATCATGTTGCTCTGTCAGCTGCAAATGTTTAAGCATGACCTCATATTTGTGTACAGTATGCATTCTGGTTCCTCAATCTCATGTACACCAGCAATGTAAGATTTTAAACCTTAGGTCAATACAACAGAGGTCTACCCTAGATAAATGATTTTCTGAATGGTGTTAATCAGCACTACTCAATTAATAGCATATAAATATGCTATAAGGGAGCAGCAACAACAGTTTAGTATTATAAACAACAAAAGTCCAAAAATGAAAGTTTGTGTGCCTATATGTGCATGTGTATGTACATTTATTTCTGTGTGCTTATGTGCATGCATATATGTGCACATGACCAAGATGTTCACTAAACAATACTGCAGGCTTTGCAGATTCAGCAAACTTTACTATCTCTATATCAATTTAGTCCCAGAACACATCTTTCCTTAGATATTTAAGAAGGATGTTGAAAAAAAGTTACTGTAACACCATTCAATTATAAATTATTAATTGCATAATAAAGAGTGCTGCTTGACTATGTCACCATTGAATAAATAATAACAAAGGAAATTAGCAGGAACACAATTTGATTTTAATAGTGTGAGAGCTAGTTTTATAGTTTGATAAATGGTTTTATGAAAATATCTCTTATAATTTTTTGTGGGCCATTTTATTAAAAAAGAAAAAGAAAAGAAAAAAAAGGAAAAAAAGAGAAAACCATAGACTATTATCCATGAACTAATATAAGCTTAATTTAAAATCCAGTCTTATAACTTCAGATTAGTTAGTTCAGTATAGGCTCACAGGTAATTATTTAAAGTATTTATTTAAGGGACTGAGGAGGTAGCTCTGTGCTAAAGAGCATTTACTGCCTTCCAGATGTGGTGAGATCAGTCTCCCGCACCCAAAGTAACTGTAGCTGCAGGAGACTTAGTATGTTTGTTTGTCATCTGTCGATATCTGCACATCTTTCTCTCTCTCTCTCTCTCTCTCTCTCTCTTTCTCTCTCTCTCTTTCTGTCTGTCTCTCACTATATAAATAAACAAATAAAAGAATTCACATTTAACTCTAATTTTATCCTAATGAAATTGAGCTATAATTTAGTTTAAAAACTGAGCAGAGTGCCAGGCGGTGGTGGCACATGCCTTTAATCCCAGAACTTGGGAGGCAGAGGCAGGCGGATTTCTGAGTCCGAGGCCAGCCTGGTCTACAGAGTGAGTTCCAGGACAGCCAGGGACACAGAGAAACCCTGTCTCAGAGGCTTGGGTCATCTATATTCTGACAAGGACAACTGAAATGCACACACCCAAGTGAACTTTGAAAAGTCCTCTCAGGTAAAAAGTCCTGGAGGAAAAGTTTAGATGCTCTGGCCTTCTGTTTTGGCTAAACTGGTGATCTACAAGTATCCCTCACAGAGTGCCATAAATAGTTAAAACTGGTGGCTCTTAGATGTGTTTGACTTGACTTTCTTTATGGTGTATCCTTCTGTTTCCTTCCTAAGAATTAAAATGGATACTGAAAAATAGTGTAAGATTTTGAATGTTTTGTGCAGCAAATGTCTAGCAATGTTCACTTTCATCTGAATTTTGCTCATTATGTGGATAGCGACCCCTCTTTGCTCCTGTCATTCTTTTACTATTTTTTTTTTAGCAAAGCGTTGTTTGTGATGACAGCTGATTCCACATATTCTGCCAATTCTGTTAATTGTCCTATCATGAGCCATCAACAGCTGAAATGATTGAAATAATAAATAAAAGCAGCATTCACAACATGCAAACAAACAGAACCTAAATCCTGCTGAAAACGTGTCTTAGCAGCCAGAAGAGAGGCTTGGAGATTAAATGAATAAATGTAGGTTCAACAAGGAAAACCATGATTTCCCTTTCAAATATGAGAACTGAGAATCTGTATTGCCAATCATTCCTAAGAAAGGGTTTAAATGTATATGGTAGAAAAAAACAAAAACGCTGAGTATTTTCAATACTATGTAGTCTGAAATGTTTTAGAGGATTGAAACTTAACTATTATATAAAATGATACAACATAATATAATAGCTGTCTGTTGCTAGAACAAGTATCACAATATGAAATCAACTTAAAATGCATGAATGATAGATTATGGCTGACAGTTCTGCAGGTTAAGGACTGCTAAACTGTTGTCCTTAGGCCTGGAGTGAAAAGTTTATAGTGTTGGGAATGTATGGCAGAAGAATGTGGTCACCTGGCTCTGTCAGAAATAATTGAATGAGGAAGACAATAGGGTCTTAAGTTCCCTTTTGGAGCATACCATGACTGACCTTTCTTCCACTACACTCCTGCTTCTAAGGATTCTGCCACAATCAAAGGGTGGAGAGAAGACATTTAAGCCTACAACCCAAAGCTTTCTTTCACCAAATTGCAGCAATAAACATCCAACACAATCTTCTGAGACCCTTTTGAAACACCACTGAGTATAGCCTACAACCATGATCATTTAAAGTTATGCATATTTTCTGCTGCAAGCTAATTTCTTCATGATTCGTGTTTATATCCATGTTTTATTAAGTCATGGAAAATAATAGGCCTGCCCTGGTAGACATGTAAGTTTCCAGCAAGATTTAGTTTTTAATTCTTCCTGAAAAATATCTAGACATTGTATATCTTTTTGTGGATCCCAATTACAGATGCTCTGTGCTAAAATATATCCCCATTTGAAATATGGTACAACACATGTGATTATTTGAAAAATGATAAAACAGCCTTTGATGTCCATGTCCATGTCTACAATAATTTTGTAACCATGTCTTTAAAAGAGACTCACTCCATTGCTCAGACACAATGGGTCATCCCCAGTCCCTCTCTGGAGTCCCGAAGAACAGTTGCTGATCAACCAAACAATTGCCACTCACCAGTTCTTCATTGTAGAAAAGCTTTTCACAATAACATATCAACATCCACAATCTGCAAGCACAGAACTTTCTGTTATCATACTGTGGGCTTATCATGCTTTAAAACTCAGCCCTAGGTGCTTTGATAACTTTATTGGAGGATAGCATTAAACCACCACAAGAATTCCTAGTGTTAGCTCTGGGAGTACATGTTACTAGACCTACTTTGCAGAGACACTGAGCTGCACTCAGTGTTTCCCACCTCTTCCATATCTAAATTTCAGATGTGAACTAGCAACTTAAAAAATAATTCAGAGGTTTCAGAGGATATTGAGCAGAAAGACAAATAAAAACATATTAAAATACTATGGAACAAGTGGCTAAGAAATAAAATTTGATGTTGTAGGATATTTGATCCCATTGTGATCCCAAAGATTGTGAACTGGAAAACACTTCTGAAGTGGCTCAGCCTTAGCACCACATTTAACCCAAGAAATGTCTGTAACCAAGAGGAAAATGAAGTCAATGCTAGGGAGTAAACACAAGAAAACCCAGGAAAGAGAGAGGAGAGTCTCTTGAGTTGAAGAGTATTTGAGACAATGTGGAAAAGAGAAAATGCTTTGTCATTCCGAAGCTTCAGAGAAGGAAGTTCAGCTGGGTGATTTCTCTGCTTCTCTGAGCTAGCAGGTTTTCATCCTAACATCTAGTTCTTGAGTCTTCATTGGTAAAATCTAATTGTTGGAAATTTTGTTTTTAAAGCAACAATTTGCAAACTATTTTTCATTCTTTATAAAAATACATTAGCAGGACCATTGAGATAGTTCACCCTCTAAAGATGCTTGTCACAAAAGCTGGGTGGCCAGCAGTCAATCCTCAGAACCCAAGTGAGCATGAGAGTAGAGAAGCAACTCCACAACATTCTCCTCTACTCTCCAAATGCTCGTGTGGAATACACACACACACACACACACACACACACACACACACACACACACACA
>JADRCD010235351.1:16063-33689 GCA_019843815.1 Montemys delectorum
GAAAGAAAGAAAGAAAGAAAGAAAGAAAGAAAGAAAGAAAGAAAGAAGGGGAAGGAGGAACAGAGGGAAGGAGGAAGGAAAGAAGGAAGAAAACATGGAAAAAAGGAAAAACAAGACCTTTAAATTCTTCTTAGCTTCCCTATTTGGGAGATGCTCATGCTACTGCAAACCACTCCCAGTCCTAGTGGGAGCTGTTTGGGGATGATCAAGGCAAAGCCGGGCAGCGTCATCACTTTAAGCCAAGAGCCAGAAAAACCAAAGTGTGTATACCAGCATCTGAACAATGATATCAAACATAGACCCCAGTTGGAGTGAACCTCGGCAGTCTGATCCCTCCATGGCTGGCTGTTGGGAGTGAACCATGGCACAGCAGGAATTTAAGTGTCTTCCTTACACTTGAGATACATCTGTATCCTATGTTTGAGATACATCTATAGCATACCCCTCTGATCTGGAAACTTTTCTTCCTGTGAGACTCTGAAATGGAATTTTAGGAATTTCTTCAGTTACCTATGTTAACACTCCTCTGTCCAAAGCAAGGATCACATGGACAGGCTCCACTCAGTTTTCATGAGTGTTTTTTTTTTTTTTTTTTTTTTTTTATTTCGCTGAAGTTAATACTTGAATACATTCAGTTTTCTCAAAATTGAGACAATTTGACAAGGTGATTATCATACCTGTTTATCACATAACCTGGTAAAAGTGAATGATTTGGTTTTTTGTTAGTTTAATCTGTGGCTATTCCAGATTTCTTGTTCTTTAGCTGAGCCTCGCACCTCGCACCTCGTTTGTTTTGACAGTCTCGGGTGTAGGATCGATGGATGCTACTGAATGCCGAATACATGAGACCGTGCTTTCACTTTTAGAACTCACTCTGACCAGTTTTTTAAGCTTATGATTCGAGTCATGTGCTTATGTAGCAATGCATGCATGGTTTAAGTATTCTGTGAACATTGCAAGTTGTTATTGTAAGCCTGTCTGCAAAATTCAGGATTTCTCTTCTCTGTATAGCTGGGTTCTGGTGAAGCATGTGGTCTCCTGGGAGGCAAAACCACATGAAAAGCACAGAGGTCGGGCCAGTCTGCCTGTGCCTTTTCTCTGTTGTTCCCCTGAGTGGCTGGTTGCCTCACTGGTCTTCCTGAGCCCTGGGAGAGGCTGACTACACTGAGGACCTGTTGGAATGGGTGAGGAGTCAAAGATGATATGGACGGGACTTGGCTTCCATACCTCCACAAATAATCACCATTTTTTTTCTGTAATTATCTTCCCATAGGAGATTGTATAGATACATGCCATGACTTCAAACTTCCACAGTTATAATTTTAATAAGAAACTTTCACATCCAAATTATAAAGCCTGTATTGTCAAAGTCAGGACCAAGTCTCTAAGGAACTTTCAATATGATAGTTGTCTATTAGCGATTATGTCTAACCCAGCTCACCTGTTCAGACCAAGGGTGCCTGCAAAGCTTGGGTAAGAATTCACTTCAAACCCAGGATATATGTGATTTTCTCCAGCATTCCAGGGAGCACCAGAGTCACAAGGCTCAAGTGAAACCAAATCTCTCAATTCTCTTATTTTTTCATGTGTTACTCATCAGTCAAAGACTTAAAATGTCTAATTAATAAAAGCAATCGTGTTCTTGGAGGTTTTTTTCTTAATGGATCTAGATTTTAATACTCCAAATCGGACCCACTGCCAAGTTCTTTCAGAACACTGGTCACATCCAGGTTACCCCTCTAATCATTCTTTAAATACCACTCCTGAAACATTTTTACTGTAGAGGTCTGAAATGCTGGCTAGTCTCTGACTACTAGAAGTGGTTTTTCCTTCGCTTGTTAGCAAGGCACGATTGCCTGCAGTCCTGAGCCGAAGTTGATGCTAAATATACAACACACCCGCAGCCCCCGGAAGAGGTGCAGCAAATTATTTATCTTAACACAAATACCTCAGCCACACTGAGAGTCTAGAAAATATGATCCAAAACAAACAAACAAACAAACAAACAAACTAGAAAGACTCATCATTTATAGACTTAAATCCAAAGCAAGGGGTATTTTCTTGACAATTTTCACAAATGAGCTGATACTCATACCCAGGACAGCTATGGTAAGGGGGTTCCTCTATTTTCAAGGACAGAGTCAACCTCAGCACAGAGAACAGAGGTGCTGCTTCAGTCTCTTTATGATTGGTGTAGATTCCTGTCTGTGCTGGGCAGATTCTGTTCTTCCCTAGATAAAATTTATGCAATTCTATATATTAAACAACACGTCATTACTTAAATGGCAACACATTGGAGCCCCACAGCCCTGGATGCTGCCTCTTTCAGCTGAGTCTCCACACAGTCATCTTCTGTTGTCATAACATGTATCAAAAATGTCTGCCTTAGACTGATGCTTGTGGAAGTCAGAACACACCAACATTGTGCCCCAATTTGATGTTGACAACAAAAGACGGAAGGACACCAAACTACTGACTAGACTCTGCATACCATGACCTTTCAAAACAGTAAGTATACATTAACACTCTCATTGAGTTAGATCTTTTGAAAAGTATAGTACAACATTTTAGAAAACAGTATTCTCAGGCAGCATGCAGGTTGCTTTTTAATTTTTCTTTAGGTGTGTTTTTATTTGTGGGGAAAGGGCTTCAAAAATCACCAATGCATTGCCACGTCTACCTGGAGCTGATCGGCTGTGAAGCTGGTCCGAGCTCTTTTGGCTGGCTTTGGATGATTGACGTCTTGTTCCGTGAGAAGGGCTCCTTCCACACTAATGCCATTACCTGCAGTTTGAAAACAAACCATCCAGTTGGTATCTCCGATGGGTCTACACTTCTGTACAGCCAGTTTCCTCACACACCTTGGCCTTTTACGATGCATCATGCGTCTTCTAAATTGGTAATGTTGGTGTTTTTTTTTTTTTAAAAGAAAAATTTGTTGCAAATAGACTGTAAGAAACAGTATTTATAGCCTTGCGCACTCTGCCTGAAACGCAGTAAGTTAAAAGTATATATCTAAGGCCCATCTTAGGGAGGCACATGGACAGAAAAGAAAGGTTGGACCCAAACTCTAGGCTGCTGCCTCAGGCTATATAGTGTGGAACTAGCTAGAGGCTACACTTTGGCTCCAAATCAACAGCTTGAGTCCTTTGCTGGCAACAATGTTAACTTTACAACCATTGTTCCTTGTATAAAATAATGCATCAGAACTGCCCTGGTGTGAAGTCAGTTTTATCTCTTAGCTCACCATCCTAAAAGAGGGAATTTGTGCTCCTCACCCCTCACTCACCGTTCTCCACTTCTCTCTTTAGATTGTCCAGCATGCAGTCAAAGTGTACTCTACAGAGGACCTTCTCCTCCACCAAGGCGAACTCCTCTCCTGTGGACAGTTGCCTCTTGCAAGAAAAGCAGGCAAAGCAGGCCAAGTGATACACGTTGCCCTTGGCCCTTCGGACCCAGTCAGTAGAGTGGATGTGCCTGCCACAGCGGGAGCAGCGTGTCCCATACCGTCTGTACATAGGAAGGGGGCATGGTGAGGTATTTATTGAGCTGACCTCAAACTAACACATCATCATGCTCTATTGGAATTATATTAAGTAGTTAAGTATTTTTGAAAGTGAAACAGGAATTAATTCTTAATGTCAATATGGGAAGCAGTTGAGACATGGTCCCAATTCAAACCTTTCTTAAAAACAAAGCTTCAAATTTTTCAGATTTTCTTCTAAAAACTACATGAAATAGTAGATGCAACTGCCCTTTCATTGTGTCAATGATTAAGGCATTTATAGTTTTTTTCCTAGAGATTCCAGATATACATGCACATTTACACATACACACTCAAGGCTGAAAACCTCAAAGGGTAGAAATATGCTAACCCAAAATAGAAACACTGACTGACTAAAATCCAACTGAAGGGATGGGCCTAGCTCTTGCTCGGGTACGTACTTAATAACACACACTGGGTTTAGTCCCCAATGCTAGAAACAAACAAACACAAAGGCAAGCTGAGATGCCTAGGGGTAGCAAGTAGTGTTAACATATTTAAATTGGAAATTATTGGAGAATGAGCAGACTCTGTGTCCCTCACCCTCTGGAGTGAGGAGGAAAAATTCAGAGGCTTTCCAGCCACAACAAATGGCCACTTTGCCTGCCACGGAAGTGTGGAAATGTTGTCTAAAACTTCCAGAGACATCTGTAGGCGTTCTTAGCGAGATACAAGAGCAGAAGGGAATTTTTCCACTTCCAGTCTTAGTAACCGGATGCCCTGTTCTGTCTCCCAAGTCGGTCACTGGTGGACAAGATTAGCACATCTGCCTGTGTCTACTCGGGAACCATATTTAAAAGTATTGCCAATTTATTTGGAGCACTGAATTCTAAAAATGAACTTCAGAATATATACCAAAAAAATCCAAAACCCTAAAGAAAAGGATTTTTAATGAATCTTTAAAAAGAATCAAAAAATTTCAAAGAGTGTTTACTTTACATAAAAAAGTAAAATCAATACACTGTAAATTGAAGAGGAACCAATTATTACTAAAGCTTTTAAAGTGGAAAGCAACTCTGGTGAGAACTGTGCATTTTTGGCAATTTTAAAGACCACTTGATTTTATAAGATAGATTGAAGCGCTCTAATCCAAGTAATCGCTGAACTCTGATACAACTTTTTGAAACCTCATCGACACCGTAATTACTGGACTGTCTAGCAAAGTTCTGCTAGACAGAGTTTTACAATGAACTTCTTCTCATTTAGGAATGCAGATGAAGAAGAGACAGGACCACATTTAAAGCAATGCTTATGATCACTTTTAAACAACTCTCCACAAAGAAATACATCCTGGAAGATACCTGACACTTAAACAGCCACAGGGAGATCACCACAAGAATTGCAACTTTTAATATCTTGTACAAAGATAGTCTCATAAGCCAAAGGCAAAGAACAGACCACAAAATAAAGGCATGACCTCTGGCAGAGTAATTCACTTTGTTGTATTTATAACAGCTGAATAGTTTGTTCTTCAAATAATGGTGCAGCTGATTATATTATAAGACGCCTAGCACCTTGTTTGTTACCAGGGATCACTTCTTGAACGATGATTTTATTCCACTTTGCCACTGACTTTAAACAAGAGGCACTGCTGCCACTGAGTGTCTCACCCTTTATTACATATCCCAAGAGTCTCTGTTTTGACTACCCCAAACTTTCATCCTCTAGTTTGGGAAAACAATCCAATATGAAGTTTTATTTACCCAATTCCTAAAGGAAGCAAGCTAAAACTAATTTAGTTTTAATACAAATAATACATGCGCCCCCCCACCCCCAATTAAGAGCTGGATCATAGTGCTTGAAACCTCAGCACCCGAGAAGGCCGACGCAGGAGGAGCGTGAGTTGAAGGCCAACCTAGGCTACATAGCAAGATCTAATCTAGAAAGAAATAATTTGAAATATCTCATAAAGATTGCCCTTGAGATATCAAACTATATGCAAAAGGCTCTGTTACAAAAGTCTTTCTGAATAATTTCTTGGGGGGTGTTTATTAAAACGAGAACTTGGCAATGTACCTGAAGTAATCGAGTTTACAGAAAATGTCTTTATCCTTAATATAACAGCTCGTGTGCCTTCCCAGGGACGTTCTGCAGACACTGCAGGAGAGACAGCGGACATGCCAGCATAAGTCATTCACCTGCAACGGGGAGAGTGAGGGTGAGCAGCAGGTCCACCCCACCTCCCAAGCCCCAGCACTGACTGTGTGTGGGGGAAAGTGAGGGTGAGCAGCCAGTCCACCCCACCTCCCAAGCCCCAGCACTGACTGTGTGTGGGAGGCGAGAGAAGGGTAAGCCCTGGTACACACACCACAGCACACACTCTGAATGCTCCCACCCAAACAGCACCCTTGTTGTGTGCATGCATCTGGCAGTAGCCTCTTCTAGACTCGAAGGAGAACCCAGAGTTCTAGGCCACAGTTCAAGCTTGTTTTGTTTTGTTTTGTTTTTAAAGGCTTTTGAAGGATTTGAGTTTTCTTTTATATTCATTTTCTCTCTCCCTTCCTCTCTGAAAAAAAAAAAAAAAACAAAAAAAAAAACAAAAAAACCAAACCTTGAGAGAAAACGTTTATTCTACAGTCGTATCTACCGGTTCTGGTTTCGTCCTTACTCTTAAACTCTAATCCTTTGTGTAACCTGGCAGTTATGGAAGTGGAGACAAATCTTTTGACCTACAGTTTGGCAAACAGCTATGAACCGTGTACCCATCAGTAAGAGCAACAAAGACAGAGAATAGATTTGTAAAATACCCTAATATAGAGAAAGCAAGCAACACACTTCCCTTACATGTCTGAGATTCCTAAGGTAGAGCTCAAGGATGCTGTGCCTCCTCACCTCTCCTAACATCTACAGCTACAGAGCACAACATGCCCAGGAGGAAGATGCTGGTAGCCCAAGGAATGATGGAGCCTCTGGGGAAGGGAAGATACCGGGCTATAGGCACTTTTAAATGCACCCAGGAAACATGTTTATTTTTACTTCAAGTCGTGAGACAGGGTGGTTTTTAATAAAGCAGGGCATTCTAGACTTTGACAGAGGAACAAAACAAATGACCACTGAGGTTACCTGAAGCTGCCCCCCTAAACACTGCAGTTCAGTCCCCCAAATGGGGCTGTGTGTCCAGGTGTGCTGGCCTGCAGTGTGGTTCCTGAACTGTGTTCACCAGCGGACAGGAGCTAACTAGGTTTGTGCTTTCACACTAGCAGCCATGGTGTTTGACTGGCAGGGGGAAGGTGCAAATGATACCCTGAAGGAAACAACGGGTTTTCTAATGACTTATGAGCCTCTTCCCAAAGCGATGTTTAATTTCTGAGGAAAATTTAAGTTTGGGTCTTTCTTCAAAAGAACCATCTAGTCACTACATAAAAATTGTTAATTGGATTAAAATAGAATAAAAAGACATTAACCAAATAGAATACTTCCTGGAAGCAGAGATGTAGTTTCCTCCCGTTTCCCCCTAAGATGTATCCAGTTAATAAAGCCCAAGCATCCCGAAGCTTCCAACACTTGAGGCCTTATTTCAATCACACTGCCTTTTGTTTTGTTTTCCAAGCAAGGCTTTAAAACAGAGGCTGGAGGCTCTCTCTAACTCTGCAAAAGCCAGACCTCATGCCTGGCTTGACACCTTTCCTCAAAGTTTCTTTGAAAAAACAGAAGAGAGCCTCTTAACATTCCCGTCCTTACCAGGGGGTAAGGACGGTGGAGGAGACTCTGGGAACCTTCCCTGAACAAGCATTACTCCAATATGGCTCCACCCTAGGCTAAGTTAGGACAGTACTTTAGAGGGGCAACAACCACAGCTGACTCTTTTGTCTGACACTGTGTGACCTGCCCCACAGGCTGGAGTTTTTTTCATAGCTTCAAAAGCTACATCTATACTGGATCAAATATTTGTTACCAGTGAGAAGTTTAGATTCAAACTTAGAGTAAGGAGTTAGCACTTCAGCTTGGGGTAGGGATGCTAAGAATGTAGAGTGCTTAAATGATCCTACGGTATCAAGTTTAGTTAACTTATTAATCCTAGTAGAATGTGATTATATGTAGAAAACTTTCCTAGGTAGACAGACGCCTGTCCAGTTACAAAAGAAAACTCTGCAGAACCACTTAGACACACAATTTTTATACAATATAGACAAGTGTGAGCAATGTGTAAAATTATACAAGGTCAGTGCTAGTGCTAATGGCAGAATTCAGGCAATACATTTTACTGTGTAGCTATTTTCTACATCTTTGCTGTGAAATGTTAAAGTTTTCTTAAGTCGGGTTCAGAAACACTGCTCCAGGTTCTGTCAGTCACTCAGAATCTTGTTTAAAACAAGAAGCTACTCTGACTCAATGGATGGTTTTCTACGTAGCAACATGGGATTTTAAGAATACAGATTTAAAGAGAAAGCCAGGTTAATTTGCCAGCTTCGAGAATCAAATAAAAACAGTAGAAAATGTTTTCACTCAAGCCTCTTTGAGTGTTTTATCTGGACTCCAGGAAGTAATATTCCCATTCCACCCAGAAAGCAGCTTTTGAATGTTGACATTAAGTTAAAGAAACCCACTAATTCACGTTTTGATGTTTTATTCTCTGTAATTAATCCTTCTGAAAACTGAAGCTCGGGGAGGGAGGACAGAAAGTGAACTGGTTTGCAACTAATTTGGTATATTGGAAAGCATTGTTTTACATAGTGGTTTTTAAAAGCTATTGAAGTTGGAAATCCAATGTGTTCGGATTAAGACACAGGGGACCAAGATCCTGCCTGACATGACACGGGTAACTGCAGCCAGCCAGAATCTCAAGTCCAAACTCCCCACCCCCGCGTGAAACATTTTAAAAGAAAGTTAAACCAAATTAAGACAGTCAGCTCTGAAACCACCCTGTGAAACACTTCAGCTGAGGGTTTTATACGCGCACCTAACTTTACAGCTAGATTGTTTTTTCCCCAAGCCCTGGTAAGACATAACACCACTGTGCTTAGCAAGATCTGGGAGGTACCGAAATGGCTTCTAAAGCTTTATATAAACTTTTGCTTTGGGAAGGTTCCAGGTACCGGTAAATAAACCTATGACCACGATGATGGTTGAAATCCAAAACTAAAGATCTTTAAAGGCACTTTACAGTGTTTTTAGTTACGGAAGGAGCCGCTGCGAGGGCGGCTGACACATGGAACTGGGACAAGTCTATGTAGATAGCAGCAGCACCGGTGTCTTGGAGAGGAGGGACCAGTTTGAAAAGTACGGGATTTTTAACTAAGTAGAAGTCTAGGCTTGGAAAACAAACAAAAGCCTAGGCATCTGGTAGCTGTTCCAGAATGGGTGGCGTTTCCTCAAGCCCTCCTCATTTACACTGCAGACCCTGTCCCTAGACTGTTTCACAGTAAGGAAAATCTTTCTCGCTGTGGGCCTTAGAGCCGTGGACTCCTATACCGAGAGGGTCTACAGAGCCTCGGTTGACACAAAGTGGGGCGCTCCCCCCCCCCCCCCCTGCCCCCCCCAGGGCCCCCCCCCCCCCCCCCCATCCTACCTTGAGGAGGTATTTGTCCACAATCTCCAGGCCGCAGCTGCTGCACACACACTTGCCTGGCGGGCACACGGAGCCCGAGGCCATGGACTGGGGCGAGGACGACGGGGAAAGCGGGGCCGAGGAGGAGCAGGAGTCCTCGTCCCCGGCTCCCTCGGGATTCACCTGCAGGAACAGCCGAGCACTGGCCTTTCCCGTCCCACCTCCCCACGGGGCAGCCCGAGGGACTGTCCCTCCGTCCCCAGCCTTCCCCATCCGCTCGGTGGGACTCCCAGACCCGCAGGACCCCTGGAGCCCAGCAGCCCCGCGGCCCGGCCCGCCCCGCCCAGGGAGCTGGGGGTCCCCACTCGGGTCGCCGCCCCACTCACCAGTCCTTCGTCCCCGGCGCCTTTGCGGGTCCTCCCGGCCGCCAGGGCTGCAGGCCGCCCGCACTCCTCCGACATGAGCCCGGGGCACTGCGCCGCGAGAGCAGGAAGGCAGGGAGACGGCCGTCAGGAGCCCGCGGCGAGCACCCGCAGCCCCGGCGCCACGGCTCTTGAAGGGCGAGCACGAGGGAGGGCGGCGCGTGCGAGCGGCCGCACCTGAGCCCGGGCGCAGCTGGCCGGCCAGCGCGCAGCCTCCCTGGGCCGCCGCCGCCGCCAGCGGGCGACTCGAGGACTGCGCGGCCGCGGCCCGGGGCTCGAGCCCCGCGCTCACCCCGGCGCGCCGGCCCCCGCCCCCCCACCGGGGGTACCCAGCTAATAACCGGCCTCAGTGCACAAAGCGATTGCTTTCTAGACGTCAATCACCCGCGAGCGGGGAGCACCCGGCTAAAGGGGGCAACGGGGCGGGGGGGAGGTGGAGTGAGAGAGAAGAAAAGATGACTGAGGAGGGGGTGGGGAGAGAAACTTGATTTCTTTAATAACCTCAATTAAAAGAGCAAGACACACATATATTTTTTTAAAGGGGGGGCTTTTTGAATAGGATAGCCCGAAAGGTGAAGAGGTTTAATCGGATACTTGAAAGCTAATTACAGTGGGATTTAAGAAGCCTGGTGTTTGTTCCGACAATTTGAATGAAAATGCTTCAGATTAAACGGAGCCAGCAGCTCTTTGGTAAACTTGAAGCAATTAGAACCGTAAGCGATTTACACTGGTTTCTTTAAGGTGTGAATTGCCACTTAGTGCTCAGTAAGTCAACATTTTAGCTACTAAAGGATTATTTTTAACCAGTGCAAAAGCGGGCCGAATAATGGAAATATCCAGCTGAATTTAATTTGTTCCATTAAAAAAAAAAAAAAAACCTCATCCAATGCGGGTCAGAATGTTTTAGAGCACACGGACGCGTCGTTCAAGTGTCCCCAAGCCCTGTCTGCACTTTCAGTTTTGTTCTATTAACGAATGCAATCTCTCTGAGAAGTCTAGTTTAGGACTAGTGGGTCCGCGGATTCCAGCAGCCCACACCCCTCGCTTTTCCGTCCCTTTGTCTCCTTTTCCTCTGTCTTCCGAAAGCCCCAGGTGAGCCAGCGGCCGCGTGCCTGGGTACACCCGGCGCAGCTGCTCCCGGGCCGCGTCCTCGCGGACACAAAGCATCCGGGCAGAAACTCTACCCGCAGCGTCAGGCAAACCCGAAGCCAGCAGTACCCTGCCCGTGTCCAGCCGATATGGCCCCCCCACCCCACCCCCGTCCGGCTCTCCAACAGTCTGGGAACAGGGTTCCACCATAAAACGCGAACACCCACGGGTCTTGCCTCCTGAGTAGGTGACAGCTTGCCAGGCTCCCCCGTTAGGCTCGCCTCGTGCTGCAAAGTTTGCCCCTTTGGTATTTCCAGGGAAATCGTTCTTGTGGCCCTTTCTAAGAGCGAGCGGGCGGGCTCTGGAGGACCCAAGTCCGTTGCCGGCGGGTCTTAAGCCCCATATGCACCGTATCCAGGCAAGAGCCAGCGTTCAGCCGAACGTAGCTATTGGTATCTGGTGCCACGCGACGAACACCTAGACCACCACCCCACACCCCTGCCCCAGACTGCCGCGAACAGTAGGTCACGTAGAATAAAAAGCAGGACTCACATTGCCCCGTGAGCGGCTTAGGCTCCACACTTCGTCTCCCAAATTAGAGCGTCCATGCTTCAGGTTAAGTGAGCCCATGGGGAGGGGACGCAATGATTACTACCTAACGCTACTACGTAATAAAAAAAAAAAAATTGTCAGGTCTGGAGACGAGGCAGTGACAGGTAGTTTCCCAACCTGGTTTAGGAGCAGGACAACTCTCTTTTCTCAAGGAAACTCTTATTGAACGGATCCCGCCCGGCGTAGGCTCGCTCACCTTCTCGCGGGGAACCGCCAGCTCCGGCACGTCCTTTCCCTCCAGTTTACACACAAACATCTGATCGCTCTTCCAATACATGGCCCCGCAGGCGCTGCTCGTCACATACCAGAGGGTCAGAGGCTGTGGGTGTCCACAGTGTCCCCCCCCCCCGCCCCCAAACGCCAAGGAAAGCTAACAGGCAGGACAGCGATGCCACCAGAGCGTCTCAGTCCAAAGAGGCCACAGTGACTGTAGTCACTCTCTGACCCGCTGTTCTTAAGATTCCTCTCTCAGCCACACTGAGGCCTGTCCCTCCAGGAAAAGAGGGAAAGTTGTGTTTTCTAGAGGGTGGAACCTCACAGAGAGGAGGGGGTGTGGGGGAAAGTCTTTTCCTGGAGGGACAGCCTCACCTCCTTAGGAAAAACCCGCCTTCTCTACATGTTAAGATCTTTATCTGCACCAGACAACTTATTCTAAATTCAGAGTTAAAGGTGGGGGGAATGTGGATGGCCCGTTAACTTGACTTATTATTTTTTTTTTTAAGAACATGCTTTCTGCGTCTGACTTGTCTTTAAATTCTCGCTCCCCAGCCAAAACCTAAACAAAGATTCGGGTTACAGCTCTTTCAGCGTACGGAGGGAAAGCCAGGAAAGCCGAGGTCTCCTGGATTCCTAGGTCTTAGGTCTCCCTAAATGCGCACCAATGGTTCTCTCTACATTTGCGAAAGCTTTTCCCTTTAAAATAAAGAAGGGGCAAACGAACGACTAGATTTGATTTGCTACTAGATTTGAAATTAAGGATACAAGAAAAACGAAAGTATGTTATGATTTTTGATTTTATTTAATTCTAGACAAACGGTATGCCATAGATAGAGGAGTCCAGGGCCGCTTCGCATTCCGCATTCCGGTGCTTAAGTGTGAGCGCTTGAATGTGAGTAGGAGTAGAGGTAATTTTGATCTGGATTGGAAAGTGTGAAGTTGTTTGTTGGGTTGTTTGTTCGTTTATAATATCTCACTTCGTTTATAGAAGCTAAACTTTGTAAGAAGTCATTTTTTAGGAAATGACTTTTATTTCTTATTTGTTCTTTTAGATAAGCAAAAGAGAAATGTTTGGAACTTAAGTGATATAAAAACATCCTGGTTTCCCAAGCCTTGTAACAAAACCACGCTTAGTTACTTTAATTAGATAGAAATATTTGTAGTGAAACAGAAGGACCTGCAATCTCACTCCCTTGTCTTATTTTAGCCGTCAGCAGCTAGTGGAGGGGCGGGCAGCAACTAACGCTGGACAGACACGCTTTCTCCGGATGAAATAAGACTGAAGCCGGGTACGGATTAAGAGTTTGGGATTTCTCTGATTGCATCTTTCCCCCTTAAACACAGGGGACATTTAAACACACGCCACCTCGGCTCTCCTTTTCAGCTGTAACATACACGCTCATATTAGTACCCTCTGGCCGGCGCCCATCAGGAGATCTTCATTTATCGTGGAAAAAATTGTATTCTGATAAAGCATAGAAGGGTGGAGGTTTGGACGGACTGTCTGAAAAGCTAAATAGTGGTTGCTGTTATTGTTGCTGCTGCTGCTTCTGGGCTGATTTTCGTCAAAAGCGAAATCAGGAGTGAGTGAGGGAATCCATATAATAAAATATTTTCCACAAGATTCTTCTCAGAAATATGGGGGGCGGGGGGAGAGAGACTGGTGCGGAATGCTGGCTCCAGCAGGCCGGGCGTTGGATCGATTCCCTGGATGAAGAATTGAGAATTACTTACAGTCCTTTGTGCTAAGGATTGCAATGTAACTCTGAAGTTCCCTTTGCCTGCTAGCGACAATGGTCTGTGCCGGTCATCTGAAGAGCCCAGCGCGCTGGAGCTGTTTGGGGGAAATAGGGAGGGGGCGCCGTCGTGTACGCCGATTTTCCACCCACCCTCGCCTAATCAGGCGGCTCTCAATCAGGTTTTCAACATACTAATCTTGATCTAAGAGCTCCTATCTCTGCATAAGCAGAGGAAATGATTCGTTTTTAGAGGCTTCCGGGTTTAGAGAAGGAGGACGTCAGACTGGAGTCTAAACGGCTGGTCTGGCGTCCGCCCTGCTGCCGGCGCCCGGCAGGACTGCGACCTCACCGGCGGCATAATTGCCTGTGTCCAGCGCGCTCCCGGGGCTACCCCGTGGTAAGTGCGTTCCCTGTCCTGGCGACTGAGGCTTTGGCTTGGGGTTTGGGCTGGAGATGGGCGGAGGGAAAGTGAAGTTTTTGTCTTGGAAAGTCAAGGCTGAGTTGCTGGGGTCTTGGGCCTAATGACCTTCTGACCCCGTGTATACCGCTTGCCTCAAAATGTTTAGCTTCTCCTGGCCCGCAGGCAAACTAGAGCTCGCTGCTTCTCGGATCAGAGAAAAAGTTCTCTTTCTGCTCTTTCCATAAGTGTTAGAGAAAAAATTTACAAAGCACTTTTCTTTAAAAACATAAATCAGAATAAGAGTTTTTTTTAGCCCCCCCCCCAATTGAGATCAATTTTGGACGAAACACAGTAAAAATGTATATGTATATTATCTTGCTTGTCCGTAGGTGGGAAAAGAAACCAGCCGCGCCTTGTTGGTGCCTTCCTATTGGACTGAAATTTCTAGAAGCCACTGTTCATCAAATGAAAACCAGAAAGGAAGGCCCACTAGGAGGTCGGCCAACACTCTGGATTTCCTGGTTCTCTCCAAGGAATGAATGGAGTAGGAAAGAAACCTACGTCTGTTCTGTTCCCGGGCTGTGCGACTCACGCAAATTCCGAAGCACTACGTGTGCCCTGCTAAAAACCTTGGGGTGGGGTGCTGGAACGGGTCTGGACCGGGCTCGTCGCGCCAGGCCTTAGTCCAGGACCCGAGAAGGAGAGAATTTACCGACACTCAGAGCTTCCACCTTGGCGAAGAGCTGCCTTATTGGATGGCGAGCTGCTGCAGTGTTTGCGGTCTTCTAATAACCCTTCTCATCCTCCCTGGCGATTCCTATCACAGGCATAAAAATGATATTTTCACACCCGGCTCGCACGGCAGGAGCTGTTTATGAACATCAAACATCAATGGGTCGGAAAAGGCTGCATTGACAGAGGTCTCTGGAGTTCGATGTTTAAAAGTAAATTCTCTGGAGTTTCGAATTTGAAAATTATTACTTGAAGTAGTAAAAGTCCCCGCCAATTTAACTACTGAACTCTGTGCGTCTGAGCTCCTTGTGCTAACTCCACGTTTGAAGGAATTTATCCTGGAACTTGAGCAAAAGGCAGGTCATACACTGGCTCTCAGCTTCTAATGTTGCCCTCTCTGGGGCTGCGACTCTCCACAGAGCTGGCAAGGGCTCACAAAATCCTAGTCTAGACATGGCTGGGACCTGGGGAGAAACCTAAGCAAAGTAGCTACAGTGGCCTAACCAAAGTCTAGCTTGGCTGTGCCGCGCTTTCCCCAATCTAAGACCGGTACCATGCGGCGCGGCACAGTGGGTCCGCCCAAGGATTATCCGCTGCGCTAGAGGAATGTGTGACCTTGGCTCCCAAAAAGGAACTGTCCAAGTCCCTGACGAGAACCCTCAGTTATGATCACCCTGAACCTGTGAGCGAGACCCTGGGTTATTGGTTGGTGTCTTTGGATTGTTGCCCACTTGGTGTGTTCGTCGGAATCTGGAACATGGAGAAAGGAGAGCGTCCAGAGGTTTGATTTTGTTGCTAAAAGCGTGGGGCTGGGAATCTGCATCCGTACTCCGGGGCATCGAGTGAGAAACTTACTCTCTTTGGGACTTAAACTGGATCCAGTCTCAGGGAGAAAACAGAGGTGAGATCAGTCTCGAAAGAGAACGGCGCCAAGGTGGATGCCTGAAGGCGATTTTTGGCTAGTGGAGTCTGAGAGCCTGGGGGTTGGGGAGGGTGTGAGTGACTTTCTTTAATAGGCACACACAGGACACCTGGTGTGCAGAACAATGCTGCTCTCCTTGGCTCTGTGGGAAGCCTCCAGGTCTTGATGAAGATTAACTCTGGAGATCCAAGGTGGGAGAGCAAGGTTTTGCTGAACCACACCTGGACCCATTAAATGGGCAGAGAAATGAAGTGAGAAGAGAACTTGGGGGCCACCAGGAGCCCGAAATTAGTAGAGAGGGCGGCCTGGAAGACGCCTAAACGATAGCTCGACACCATCTATGCAGTGTGACATTCTCAAGCCCACAGTCGCGCCTAAAGTGGTTTGGAGACTCGGGTGTTTTGTGCCTTTTGTTGTGACCAATAAACCAGGAACCTTGGAAACTTGACTGTTATTTCTATAGGATCAGAAAACTCCAACCAATAATCGTCACCTCCCTCGAGTTTTCTTACAGGTTCTAGGCACTCCCCTCCCCAAGGTGATCTAGCTTTGAGTTCCCTGGTCTGGGGGTTGAAGTGTGTGTGGGGGGGACCCAAGGCTGGAGGTGCACCCAGGTCACCCTACCGTCCCGAGTCCATTCCTCTCGGTTCCATAATTGGAATTAAGCCTCAGCCAGGGTGGCAAGAAAGCCACACTCCATCTCAAAGCAACAGTCCAGGAGCCAATGGAGTTTCTGTAGCCTGGAGTCTGGGTGCAGAGTCCTGTGAGAGAGAGCCTCTGATTCCGAGAATTTGATAAAGTTTGCTAAGGAACTAGGGTGCCTTGGTGGCTAGAAGGATGCCCACAGCTTTGGTGTCCCTGGCCCCCTCAGCAACACTCCTCTGTCATGTTCTGCCATTTCGTCTTAACAGATCTTGTAAAATGATGCATTTGCCATGAGTGGCCACAGAAAAACTCTAAACCATATTTTTAAAAGTTAAGAACTTTATATGTGGATTTCAACTACAGGAGACTTGGCTCTTGTAACCAAGGCAATGTTTCCCTCCAGCTCCATGGCTCCTCCTTTCTCCTCTCTCCCTTCTTGCTTTCCTGGGATGGGGGTGGGGCGTGTTAAAGAGCTAGTTGATGTGCTTGTCTATTAATTAGAGGTTTGAGGCTAGTCTACTTGCAGTCGGGTATTGAGGAATTTACTTTAAGACTTCAGTTTTATCATCTACTAGGTCTTTATCTAAGGGCACCACTAAGAAGTTGTTACATGAATGTAAAAAATGCTTGAGTAGGTGTTCACCCACATAGTAATCTCAGGGTGGATGCAATGCTCACCTTCTCTGCCTATTCTCCCATGCTTTCCTAGAGAGACCTGGGAGTGGAAGCATCACCAAAGATCATGCCAAGAGGTCGGACAGGCCAGGTTCTTGACCGTCTGGTGTGACGCATTTGGCCCTGTTATGGCTTCAGATAGATCTGTTGTTTGAAGCAGGTGTGAGTCTCCAGGAACTTCTGAGGCTCTAGGAGAGAGCAGTCAGCCTGGAGCCCCTTCTACCGGGAGCTTTAGTTCCCCTCATCCCCTCCATGTTCCAGCTTACCCAGACTGCTCTTTTCCCCCAGGTTGATCATGAGGCTAATCTTATGCGTTTAACAAGCAGGCACCAGGGTTTCTGTGAATGCGTGCAAGCATTTGAGTACCATGAGCATGAACCTAGATGTGGTAGATGTCTTATCAATTGCCCCACCTGTGCCCGGGAGCACATTCCAAATTTTAACCTGGTCAACAACACTATACGTTCAAATCTACACACACAACATGGAAGCTGCATTTTTAGTCTTTCAGCCATATGGCTCTTTTGGGTGAGTTCAGAAAGGCACATTTTGGTATATGTGTTTGGTATATGTGACATGATTGTTTTTAGAGTTTGGGAGAATTGGTTGTGACCCCCTCCATCCCTTTCCTCCTGGGAGTTCTGCCTGCCTCCATACCCCTAGGTAAGCAGAGGTTCTGGTATCCAGTGGTGAAGTATGCTCTATTCTACTCCCACTGACACCTGACCAACAATAGCCGGGAACAACTGAGGAGTAGCACATAAAACAGCCAGAAGAGGGAAAAATGGAAAATGTCTTAAACCCACAGTGAAGTCGTTGTCCTTCCCTCACAGCTGGTGTGTTCGTGCATCAAATGGATTCATCCTGGATGACCCCATCAATAAGGGAGCCTCTGTACTAATAGTGTGCAGAAGGTAAGCCCTTTTTTGTAACTTTCCTTTTAGACCTGACTGCAGCTGGCTCTGTAACTATAAAATATGAAGAGCCAGAGCCTGGCAAAACCTGACTATCTTACCCACTACCATCCGTGGGAAAGCCTTCAGAAGTAGTCTCCTAACACAAACAGGGAAAGCAAGATGACCCCAGCAGGTACATTCCATGGAGACAGGAATTAGTCTCCTGACTCTCTATAACCGGATTTA
>JADRCD010235352.1:0-14886 GCA_019843815.1 Montemys delectorum
CCTTCTCCATATATCTGGAGCTCACTGATTCCCCTAAGCTAGTGGGCCAGTCACCCAAACCCCAGGGACCTACTTGTTCCTTCCTGCCTTTCTAGCTGGGATTGCAATAAAATACCAATGTGCAAGACTCTTTTTATTCTGTGTCCTCTGAGGACTGAACTCAGGTTTTCACTGCAAACACTTGACTGAATGAGCCATCTCTCCAGCCTCAGGAAGTTTCCTCTCTTAAGCTAATTTAAGTCTGCTCTTCCTGGGGTTTTTGACGCCATCCCTGTTCCACTCGTGTGGTTCTGAGGCACAGTGAGGTCTTCCTGCAGCAAGGGAAGACAGAGTTGCCAATTTCAAGCTGTGTGTACAAAATCCCCACATTCTCAGATTTCTGATTTCCCCATGGGGCAATGATGACAGACTATTAAATACTGCCATAAGCAGGGTGGACAAGGACTCCAAGGAACAGGCTCTGTGGTTATCGCAACGCAAATCTTACTTTATAAATATTTGAACTGGATTGTTTGAACTGATCTCAAAGATTCCAGCCTTCTAATTTGGTCCCCTCCATCTTCTGTCACCCTTCAAGTAGAATTAGATCAAGCAAAGAAATCCTTGTGGGAAGGAGAGGGAGAAAAAAGGAAGAATCCTTTGAGACAAGCCAATTTGATAGCAAGAAAAGATTTCTAGCACTCAGTCATTAAAATCTAGGCTGGGCAGAGAGACAGAAATCATCAAAGGGAAGGAAAAAAAATCAGTGTGTCCTGAGGCAGGAGGTCTTAGGAACGGGTATTTTAACTGGTCTCTTCTGTTACCATTTTCCAAACACCATGCTAACTTTCTGTTGGAAGATTTTTATATTGTTTTTTCTATTAAATGATTCATTTTGTCTTATAAAAGGAAATAATGTTATTTTAGAAACTTGGGGGGAGAAGAAATATGTTGCTGCAATGAGAACGACTCTGCAGAACACAAAGCAATTCAGTCTTTCTAATTGTTCACAACAAGTCTTTCGTAGCAATCACAATGCTGAGTTTCACCTGTCCTTTCATGGTCCAAAAGCATAAAAGGTATTTATTTTCTCTTGGTCTCACGGTGTTTCTGATTGTAACTGGACACCCCCTTTGTGCTCTGTCCCAGGACCTTTAATCTACAACTTCCATTGGAAAAGTGCCCATCACTATGCTTTGCTGTGCTAAGCCCAATGGGAATATTTGATATTCAATGTATGTCTCCCCTAGCACAGTAAGAATCCTCGCAAAGATTCCCCGATGGGTTAAAAGTTCTAATGAAGAAAGACAGAAAGATGTCTATGGGCTAATAAATGTTCATTGAAGTGAACTAAACTGTTTCTCCAAAACCTTGATCCCCTTGGTCTCTGGATTTTTAATAATAGCACCTGCATTTGACTGTTGTAGGGTCCAAAGAACAAGAATTAGAATGAAACCAATGGAGAGAAGAGGGCAACAGAATCACAACTGTAATTAGTAGTGGCTCACTTCAACATTAGCCTTAAAATGGAACATCCAGATAAACACTTAAATTTAGCACACTCCTAAATGAAGTTAGGTAGACAGACATATATGATATAGATCAATATATGATATAGATGTACATATGAAATTTATTCTGCTTTCAAGAAAGGACCATGACTATTTTTAAACAAACAAATCAATAAATATGAAATGGGCTCTGGTCATTCTTATTTTTAAGGGAAACACGGCAACTAAACCCAACTACTGCCATTCCCCTCAGGTGGGACGACACATACACCGACAGGCCTTGAAGAAAGATGGACCACATCTGTATGGAGGGGTCGACGCAGACACGAAGACAATATGGGACTCTAGGAATGCATACAAAGTTGAGAGAAGGTGCTCTTGGCTGTGGAAGACACATACATGTTTAAAGAATTTCAGCCCCTGAAGTGTGGATTAGTAATGGATATTGGCCTTTCCAAAAGACCTAACCACAACACGGACATTGGATACCAAGAGAAAGTACCTCTCTTTATCCTGCAATGACAACTACTGGAAGAAGTGAGTCAACCCAATTTTTGTTTTAGAAGGATAGCTACAAGCATAAATATGTGTATTTGCATGCCTCAAACACCGAGATTCTGATTCAAAACACCTGATGTTATTAGAAAGGTCTTGGGAAACTGAACTCAGCTGATTGCTGAAGTTCTCTTAGGGGGACTGTGAAGTCTTTACCACCCCGGCCCTCAAATTTTGCTTCAGGTAGGAAATTAGAGCTGCCACTACTAAGCAGAATTAAAAGGTCAACTAAATGGTTCTGACCTTTCACAATATTCTTGCTATATAACAGGGAAGTCTTTCCAAAGTCTATAGTATCTGAACTGAAGTCAAGTCTCTGTAGAGACTTACAAAGCATGACCAACTTTGGACACAGCCTTGCATTCTAGCTTTCAATCCAATTCATCCTCAGTTCTCCATAGGGAGGGGAAAGAGCCAACACAACTTACCAGACACATTATTCTGAGTTCCTGAGGGTCGGGAGTCTGAGAAGCCTTACCAATCTTTTGATTTATTCCAAAACTAGAAGAAAAACATTAATTTAAAAAAAAAAGTTTCAGTAAATCACATGATTTTGTCTCAGTGGCAATACATATTCACAGGTAAATTTTCATTGTATTGTCATGGTGAAAGATGACTTCAGGGCCAAAGATATAACGGTCTATAGAAGACAGCCTGCAGTTCAGAGAGGAACAGTGGAAAAATCCAATGGCCGAAACGACTTACAGTGGGCAATGCTATCTGTTCTATGGATGTCAGAGTGTGGGAAAGTGGGACACGTAGATCATAGCAATAGGAAGCAAAGGCGTAGAAGAGAGAGAGAACTTTGCTTCCAAGGAAGAGGTCACTTGGGTTTCTAAACTCCTGTGTTAACTGCTGGGCTCTATGAACCTTGCAGGAATGCACTCGTTAAGTAGTGTCAGGCTCCCTGGAGGATCCACAACACTCTAGGGATACTATTTGGCAAAAGTGCAAGAAAGATCATAAAGGAAAGAAGATAGGATACCTTTCAAATGATCTCTCAGTTATGATGGGTACTCCATATTTGGATTTTTATAAGGTTTCAGAGACAAGGCCATCTGGCTCTGTTTTAGGGAGATTCCAGAAGTCAGAGGAAGTCGTTATTCAAAGCACAACACAACTTCTATAGGTTATGTCCAAAAGCTTGAATTCTGTGGAGCAGGCAGAATAACTCTTTCAGTGGAAGACTGCCCACACGTGGGCAGGTTTTATAGGTTAGGATGTGGCCTTAATTTACTTGTACCTTTCTGCTGGAAACTATTAATTTCATATAATGACAATATATCCTTTTGTTAATTAGAAAATCATGCTTCAAACAGTTTCATAAAAATTGTTCTTGGGGCTGGGGAGATGGCTCACTGAGTGGGAGCAATGCTGTGTGAGCTTGAAAATCGGAGTTCAAACCCCTGGCAGTCATGTAAAATGCAAAAACACAGCTATGAGCACCTGCAACCATACACTAAGGGGTGGAGACAAAAAGGTTCCAGGGACTTGCTTGCCAGCCAGTCTAGCCAAGATGATGAGTTTCTGCTTGAGTGAGAAACCCTGCCTCTGACGAATAAAATGGAGAGCAACATAGGAGGACTCCTGAATTCCTTCTGAGCCCTCTGCATGTGCAATCACTGCTGCATGCACCCCTACACTCATTCATGCGTCACACCACCCAAACATGGAGAGCATGCATGTGTGGGCACGTGAGCCCATGCAATCTCACAGCACACAGCACACACACAACCGCACACAAACACAGTTTTTACATAAAAATTATGCATCTCACTTTTATATTCACATTTGTCCCTTTGATACTTAAAGCCTGAAACATTGTGCCTCAAGCTCCCAGTGCATTCATCGTTCAAATGTATCCGGCTCCTCCACACACTCAACCTGGGCATTCTTTTAATTCTGCAAACTTCCAGTGTCTTTCCCATATCATGTCTCTTCTCAGGATGGCCCTAAGATTAGAGATCCATCTGTACCTGGGCCTATGCCCTTGTTCTGGCCAGCTGTTATTGCCCAGATCTCTGTGCAGGGCTATTCCGTTTTTTTAAACTTCTGAACAAACACTGAAAATGTTCAGCTAGTATTAGGGATGCCTTCTAGAAATATGTGCAAGACAGAGAGGGCAACACATGAGATTCATACAGAATTTGCAAGCCAAGTTCTTTCTGACTTGTTGTTTCCTTGAGTCTTTGCAATCCACTAAGCAAATGACCAAGTGACCGAATAGGATGATACAAACTCAATTAATACAAGAAGGAGGTTCCTCACAGAGAACAAGGAATAAGGTTCTCAAGGTACGAACTAAGGCTCTGTGGCTTAAAACTAAATCACGTCTTTTAAAAGGAGATTCTACATATTGCACATCCTTGACTTGTGGACGAAAGTAAAACTTTCTCGTTTTTTACGTTTCTATTACTGAGAAACTCCATATTCTATAACCCAAGAAAAAAATTCTTCTTTGTTTTTAGCTAAGCATTGAAGTTTATCTTTAATGTATTATTCAGGTTGAGGTCTGATGAATTAATCAGAACCCTTTTGTACTGGGAGAATAGAACTCGGCTCTCGGCTAAATAACACCAGATGCTCCAAGTTAGATTCCGTCAAGAGGATGACAGTGTTGAGCATCATTGTTAATTATGCAGTAAAATTATGAGAGTCTAGAAGAAATGAATATAGATTTTTGAGGAATAGAAAAGTTCTCACTCCCTTGGGCATATACAATGTTGGTACAATTCTAGCAATAGCCAATGTCTCCTGTGAAGAGGGAATAACCAACAAACAAATGTAATATGCCTCAGCTCAGGGTTTTGGCTTCAGGCTCCTTTAATAAGGGATATCAGTATATTAAATTGAGTCGTTGTTCAATGAGCACATATGCAGATCCCAAGTGTTTCAAGGAACCTGGCCCACTGATACCTGATCCAGCAGTAAGACATCTAATCAACCGGAAAATGTAATTTAAAAAAACTAGCCTAAAAGAGAGATTCAGCCAAAACAAATACATTTGTTAATCTTTCTGCAGCCTTGGTATTGGTAATTGTAACTCAGTGCTGAGGCTTACATATAGGTAAGTTCCTCCCTCCCTCCTGCCCTCCCGCCCTCCCTCCCTTCCTCCTTTCCTTCCTTTGTTCTTATTTCCTTCTTGTTACTCTCCCTCCCTTCCTTTTTATTGCTGATTTACTTCATTGGTTTCCTCCTGCTCTCTTTGTTGCTCATCTCGTCCTCTCTCTGGCTCCCTCCCTTCTTCCCCACCTTTCCTCATCTGTTTGTTCCCCTTCTCTTCTTCCCCTTCCTCTATCCCTCCCTTGTTCTTTTCTTCCATTTCTACAGCTGACAGGCATTCAGAGGAAATAGTCAATTTTAAACACTTTACAGAGAAAAAAAAATCAAGTGTGAGAAATGAGTCAATCAATAAGAATGGGAGGGTAGGACTTCCCCACAAGGAAAATTCCCTTTTTCTACAATCAAAAGAGGTTGATTTCTGTGAGAAGAATCTACAATACTGCTTTCTGATTTTGGAAGATGTATTTTGATTGTAGAGCAATTGAGTAGAAACCCCAGTGACAAGAATGTCACTCCATTTAAGGCATTATTCCTGGCATCTTCTAGTCATACTAAGGGTAGGTACAAAATGGTTTTACTGGAACCTTTTCTCAAAACTGAATCCCGGACAGGAGTTAAACATGTCCACAGTGGAGGCAAAGCCTCTATGGGACAAGATTCTCGGACGTATACCAATAGCCCAGTCTACTCTTATAGCACAGAGGAAATATTTGTGTAACCAATAACAAGATTTAGGACTATTGAAGAACACTACACTCTCTTAGGCATTGCAGAGCACAGAGGGAAGCTCTGTTGTGCCAGGGAAGAAAGCTGCGACTTCCCCCGCCCCCCCCAGCCACCATTCAACCAGGACTCTTCCTTCCAAATCTGTAGAAGATCTAGATGAATCATTGCTTGCACTTCCTTTCAGTCTTTATTCTCAAAATTGTTTACCAGGTTACATAGGAAATAAAACTCCCTTTTCCCGTCTTCTTCCTTCTGTCTTCTCCTTCCAGCTCTCTTCAGGCCCCTCCACCCCTGCTTTTTCTTTCCTCTCACACATAAAAGCTGAACTTAGTAAGCACCAGGCATTGCTTTTAATACTATGCAGAACAATAATAAAGAAAGTCTAGAATACTATGGCTGCTCATAAAATTTACAGGTTAATGAAGACAACACACAAATGATGGGAAAAATAATCAGAGAATTTTACCTTTCTGGCCTTCATAGTTTAGCTATGTTAACAGTAAAGGCCTCTGAAGGGAGTGTAATGTCACAAGCCCTAGGCTAAGTAGAGTACCAAGCCCTAAGCTGAGAGTCATCTCGGCATGCTGAAGGCACAGGAAGCTATTAGTCTGCAATACAGAGGAGAAACTTGGAAACTGTTTGATCTGATGCAGACTATAAATGTGTATATATTTATCAATCAGTATTGTTGGCTGTGCTCTGAAGGTTGACACTTTTGTAAAAGAACTGCCTAATCCTGATCTTAAGGACACAACCATTATTGGCCTCTCAGAGGGCCTGGGGTCTCCCGAAACTCTTCTGCAAATTAACTGGAGACTAATGTTATCTTCCTAAAGTATATTTTCAGGATGATACTGTTTTAAATAACACATTGGACCAATTCATTTGAAAACATATGCTGCAGCAAATGTTTTCAGATATATTACTAATCGAATATATACAAAAGGAAACAAAATCTCTGAGAAGCAATGGATTGCTCAAGACATGCTAAATCATGACCAAGAGAGAACTGAATCCCATAAAATTGATGCTCATTCTGTCTTACCACTATTCATTCATTGACTTGGACATTAATGGTACCATTGCCACAAATTGTTCAATGGTATACACTATCTTTATGCACAGCTCACCTCAATCTTATGACTTACTGAAGCTTCACACAACTGATTTATGATGTCTCCTTAAATGGAATTGTGTGTCACTTCTGCTTTGGACCGGGCTATCTGGTCCATGCTAGAGCTTTCAGTTTCTAAGAGAATTTCTAATTTATAGACATTTGCAGATTTAGTTAGCAAGCTGATAATACAGCTCTTTCATGTCTGGTTCTTGACCTTATCAAGAAAGCATACTAGTTACATAGGAAAGACCTATGTATACTTCTCACCAGAGGAACTGTTGGATAACCAATCGTGGCAATGGTACTCCAGTCCAAATAAAGAATCACATTCATGCTCAGCAAGTTATCCAAATAGCTACATCCCAGGCTATTAAGAGGAGAATGTATTTCTTCTAAGGAAGTAACCATACAGAATATCAAGTTACAAGGTTAATTCAGAAAAACCAAAGGAGCATTATGAAAAACCCTGGATATAGATGTCAATATACCATCTACAGAACACACCAATGCATTTGCTCATCAGATTCAAGTAGTACTTAACTGAGCACCTGTTTTGCAAATGTATTTATGCTCATCATCTTTTCAAAGGAGAACAAACAAAAAGACACAGGTTCAACTCCAGTCCCGCATCTTGGTTATGGAAGCCCTTCAGAGCAGCAGTACGACCGAAGCCATAAACCTACTTACTCCTTAACTCTCAAGGATTGACCACTGTCTTCCTCTCACTTATTTACATGAATTCCTCTTCAGTTACCTGTCAACTTCTCTAATATGAATTGAAGGTTTGATGTTACAATCTGATAAAATAGGCTCTTATCAGATCATTAATAATAGGAAAAGTTTGAAATCAGTAACTGACTAAAGTCACTTTCCACTTATTAAGTTGTCTGAAAACTCATCCCAAGGACAGAAAGTCTACTCACCCTTCTGTCCACATTTTTACTGCTAGTCATGTGCTTCACCATTAAAGACAAATATGAGCACAGCAAATACCGCCTATTTTCAGGATTAAAAAAGAAGGGTCAATGATACATGTAACTGCAGAGCACATTTTCAATACGTAAATTAAAAGCCTTTCGGCAAAACCATTTCTTTTCCCTCACTTAAATCCACTCAATCACCACTCAGCCTCTCAAAACGCCTAAGTTAAATTCTCTTATTTAAACTCTAATTGGGGTTTTGAATAGTAATGTTCTGACACATTAGCCTCTCCAAATCTCTAGCCCCAACTTAGAGTTTTAGAAAGCATACTCCCAGAGAGATCCACTTTACACACTCATGGTTTATTGCATTGAAATAAGAACAGCTTTTAGTGGGTTTTGGCCATTACCAGAAGCCTTTAAAAATCTTTATATTTTATAATTCCCGGTCACATTAGCTACCAGTAAAAGAGGTTAGCAGAGAAAGGTTAGGTAACACCTGGAGCATCAAATGCAGAGTAAACCAAAAATGAATGATGATTTCTTACAAACCTTGTATGGTCCTTGAATCAGAAACAAACTTTCCTAGTCAGCTGAAAAACTTATCGTGTGTGTGTGTGTGTGTGTGTGTGTGTGCGCACAAAAATTGAATTGTAACTTTGAAAGTAATAATATCTGAAACTCACAGGACAATAACATAAAGATTTCCCCCAAAGACTTCAGTGAAAATGCTTTCAATTTCCAGAGAGATTCTTTAGTCCTGTAAGTCCTCTGCTACCGCATACACTGTGCTTGTGCTTCTGAAATGCATATCTGCTGAGCAAAGAGCATTTTCCTTGAATCCATCCATGTTGTGCCACCACTGAAGCAAGTAGCTCTCAATGTTAGTTGCATATTTGACCCATGAAGGAAAACACAAAAGAGGGACTGTTTAAGAATACCCTAATACCAGGGATCCATCTCAGACAGTTTCAGATTTGATCCAAAAGTAAAGCCCATGAATCAAAAATTTTAGAAATGTTTTAAATAATCCAAAATGCAACAAGTACCAAAGTCACGCTAGTTAATGAATTTTTTTTCCTGAGGTACCTTCAACCTAAACGGCTGAGGTAAGATAGGGGGAAAGTAAAATCTTAAGAGAAGACAGACACAAGTGGAAATGTCACCAACAACATGAATACTTTTAACTTTATTAGTTTTGTTTTGAGAGGCAGTAAGGATTCAGCCATTAGCAGAAACAGGCACTGATGATGAACAATTAACATTTCCTGCTGCAGTAACATCTTGAGAAGAAAGGCAGCATGTAATTGAGAGTTCGTCTGGGGGTTGCCTGGGGAAGAGTCACTTAAGACCTGACCAATGAAAACCAATGAGCCAGGTAAAAAAAAATCAGGATGCGAGACACAGAAATCATCCGTATATGTCACCTGTGTGGTAGGAATGTGGCAGGCTGAAGAAGGAGAATCTAGCTGGAACTGAGAGCAGTCAGGGAGATCTTAAGTGGGAGCTAAGAGTAGCCAGGGAAATGTCCCAGTCAGAGCATTACTGGAAGGCCAGCTTGATGGCTGGGGCCAGAAACTGAACTGGCTTGGCTAACTGCTGTGAACTCTGCTCCCTGGACATTTATTAATCAATAGCCAAGGAGTGAGCACATGCTCAGTCCTTGTGATGGAAATGACTCTAGGAAAATTTCACGACTTATCAAGAAATATTTGTTAAAAAACAATAAACTTAAGCAATGTCATTTGTACATTTTCATTCGTAGGAGCAAGAAAGATTGTGCTGAGTTTAACAACAAGCTTGTGAGCATGCTCTGCAGGGTGGCCTGGACCAATGAGGGAACATGTGCATACATTTACAGAGTTCTGTGCTTCCTAGATACCAGGCAGAGGCAACAGCAGTTTATATCAAAGCTAAGGCAGACTCATGAGGGTGCTAAGAAACCAGAAAAAGAAAACATGTAGATATTTCCTTTTTAATTAATGTATTTACATCCCACATGCCACCTGCCCTGACTCGTGCTCCCCCACTCACTGAGACCCTCCACCACTCCTTCCCCTCTGAGAGGTTGCTCCTTCCTGTAAGGAGGTACTTCTAATCTAACCCTGGAGTTACATTGTGGGTGCTTCGGAAATGCAGGTGCTTGCAGTGCTTAGCAGGCACCAGTGTGCCAACAGATTGGCTTATTTCCCTACAGGCCATGTCAGGACAGAAACAAGGGGAGAGACGCTGTGCAAGAGAGTTGCTCTGACTTAGACCCAACCTGCAACAGCCACTCTTGTCTGAAAACTTTAGTCATTTGAGAGGAATCTCTGAGAGAGATTACTTTCCTTTAACAGTCTGCACTCCAGCCGTGGAGAACCAAAGCTATTTAATTTCAGGACCCAGTAGTTTCTTTACAAAATTTGGCAGAAGAAAGAATGTGAAAAGTTGTAGAATAAGCTCCTTGTACAGACACACTGGCTGTTAGAGAGAACAGATGTCCAGGGGGCTTTAATCAGGATAAACACCCAAGCCAACGTTATAGAGGATATGCTCAGGAACAAAAAGAGAACCTCCTAAAGCAGCCTGGAGAAAAGGATGCACTTGGATGCCTCAGTGAGCCTAGCAATGAGCCAGGACTCAAGAGACTCCAAAGCACCACCATGTCCTGAAAGAACAAGTCATTTATTGAACTCTGCTCCCTGCCTCATTGAGGAAGTATGGAGCATGTCCACTTCCCCACCTCATGGGGTGGCACAGAAGTAGAACTGGAGGCTGTCAGTCTCCAAGACATGTATAAAAGAGTTCTCTTACACTAAGCCCTTGTTTCCATTTTAATTGTTTTTGGCCAATTTCTGGGAAAGCGAACAATGTGTCATATATTTTAATGTACCAAAACATTGTTTGGTAGAATAAAATAGCTTCTAAGGGCAAGGGAAAGTAAGTGCTTTTGTGTTATATGAGCACCATATAATGACTGATAGCTAATTCTAAGGTTTAGAAAAGAATCAGGATTATCTTTTATATCAGGCTATTTATAAGTGATAAAAGGCCAAGAATGAGGGGTAAAATTAAGCTATTAGCTGGTCAGAATTAGCATTTACTCCCTGGTCATGCAAAATTCTCCCAGAGAAAGACTGAGAATTAGAATTCTGTTTCTGATGTTACTATATTTTAATAGGGAATATCCCAAGTGTGAGAATGTGGGTACATTCCATCTCATCAAAAAGGCTCAGGTAGTGGATACTCCCTCAAATACCATATTTGAAGTAATGTTTGTCTTTATTTTGTGCTTTGAACCTGTCAACCCCAGGACGGGTTGACGATCTTGTCATCCTGCATATTGGGATTTGCCCATAATGCTCTTCCCCTTAAACCCTATTTGAGTTTTCATTGGTGAAACCTCAAAGGACACAGAGCAGTGAGCATCCTGCCACAGAAGAAGACAAGATAGGGATAAGGACTGCATTATTTATCCTTAAATGGAAGTGGATAGACTATCACTCTGAGGAAATATATATGGAAAATAATTATTTTTGAAAACAGAATATTCTTTGCAAACACTCTTCTATAATGAGTTCAAATACTATATTATTATGTATATATACATAGACACACAAGCTCCATGAATGGGATTAGTTTCTGTAGAAAATTTGATTAAAGAATACACACACATACACACACAAATCGGCCTGCTTTTTAGAGGTCATAATATCAAATAAAGGGCTTGCCTTTCCTAATTTTTATTTCACCCAGCAAAGGCCTGACTCACAGGTGAGCAAGCGCTCCTCCGTGTTAGGTACAGAGTTGCTGTACATGTCTCTACTCTCTCTCTCTTCCATCCGTCTCCATTTCTCCCCTATTTCACTTTCCTATCTGGTCTCAAGCCATATTTTCACAGTGTATATTAAAACTGAATTGTAGTATTTTATATACCAATGGATTCTACCTTTGAATAAAAAGTAATAATGGGGGGAAATATTTATTTGTATAAACAATATTTCATTTAAATTTGGAAATTCCAAACCAGGATCCTCATTTGCTTTCCATTTTTGTGATTAATACCATGACCAAAACCAATTCATGGAAGAAAGAGTTGATTCCAGTCTACAGTTTATTGTTCACCATAAAGGCAAGCCGAGGGAGAAACTGAAGCAGAGACCATGGAAGAACGTTGCCTGTTGGCTCACTCTCCACGGATTGATTAGCCTGCTTTTCTTATACAGCCTAGGACCACCTGCCTAGGTTGGCACTGTCTCCTGGGGACTAGCCCATGCTAATCATTATTCGAGAAAATGCTACACAGACATACTCGTAGCCCAATCCGATGAAAGCGATTTTTTATCTGAGGTTCCCTCCTCTCAGGTGACTCTAGTTTCTGTCAGGTTGGCCATAAAAAGGACCAGTATAGCCAGTCAGCATCTAAGTAATACATTTACCAGATACGTGAAAGCAGCAATTTATTGCAGTTGACATATCACTATTAATTCTTCCCTCCAAGTTAAGAGTGCAATGTGAAGTAAGGAAGTGCATGCCGATGGAGACAGCAGATGTTATAGTTGGTTCCCTTAATTAATTCCACCGAATTCCTTGAGTTCCTTGGAACACTTATTTCCTGAGCTGGCCCACCTCAGAGATCTCCTCTAACCCAGGGCCTCCCCACTTCAGCTCACATTAAAAACAAACAAGTGCACAAATGAACACACACACACACACACACACACACACACACACACACACACACACCTCCTTTGATTCACAGAGCTTTTGTTCTTGCTACTAGTAGGAACAAAACTAAATATATCCTTCCACACTGTGACAATCATAAGACAAGACTGGTTATGTCTCTGAGCATACCTTGCCAACCCAGCATCCCAAAGGACTTAACTTGGACATCCTAGTACTTTCTAAACTTCAGTGCTGAACACAGTGCTGTCAATCCAGTGGGAGGATCAGAAATTCAAAGTCGTCTTGCTCTATGACAGTGGGCCACATGGGCTATATGAGATCTTATCTTTAATCCATATTCACAATGGAAATATTAGTCTTTGATTAAGACGAGAGCAATGACTTTCCTGAAGTGGAAATGCATCTACTGGCCTATTTTTAAAAATATATCTGAGTTATGAAGTCAATTCTCACTCAATGTGACAAAGACATGGAGAGTTCAGGTGAATAAATTTGTATTTTAGTAAAAATAAAAAAAAATAGTTAACAGGCTTGTCATTCAGAAGATAGAATGTATCATTAACAATGGAATTCCCTTGGCTGTAATTGTGCCTTGATGATTCAGAAGACACACCATATTGTATTTTTTCAAGAAGTAAAAATGACCAGTTCAGAATATCTGAGTGTGAATCC
Source organism: Montemys delectorum (assembly GCA_019843815.1). Classification (NCBI taxonomy): domain Eukaryota; kingdom Metazoa; phylum Chordata; class Mammalia; order Rodentia; family Muridae; genus Montemys; species Montemys delectorum. The sequence goes on from JADRCD010235352.1 coordinate 13,215, forward strand.
CATCCCTGTTGCTTACCAGTGTGTGCTGTTACTCTGCACTTTTATGTTTCCATTTCTTATCATCGATATGGAAGTAATAATACTAACTTCATTACATGATGAGTTATTATGTGTAAAGCTGTGTCTGGAAGACAGCGATCAGAAAAGACACGCTAGCAAATCCACCATTATATTCAGGCACTAGTTGAGTTGTGGTTGATAGTTCAAACTGTCTAGGAGTTTACATTCAATGCAACTTAATGAATTCAAAATTTGTATCCATTTAATGTCAAACACATTAAGATAAATAGTATAGTTAACAAATTCGTAGAACAGAAAACTTACCAATTACAAAAGAGCATTGCTAATGGTACTGCGCTGGGATTTTTATCATGGACTAAAACACTTCCCTATAATATATCCCATAATAGGAAATCAATATGCTGTTTATATTTTCATTGATCTACATTTTTTCTATAATCTGTGTCTATATAAAAAAAATCCCTTACCACAGTTTAACTCATATGTTATATGGAATCAAAACTTGGGTTTGCTTTCTTCCACAAAGAACATAGGGAGAAAGGCTGACCAGCCAGAAGTTCAAAACAAAGAACTTCTCTGCACAGCCTATAAGAGGCCAAAAGCAATGCCTCCTCCCCACCCCCAACATGCACATACACACACACACACACACACACACACACACACACACACACACACACTGCAAATACACTCTAGAAAATACAACCAGTTCAGTAGACCAGCTTTGTTCAACCTGATTTGAAATGGCTGCAGTGTCCAAACAATTTTAATTTTCAATGTGCTCTATTCTAGTTAATGACCTTAAAGCAAAAGCAATTACTTTGATACATTCAATGTTGCTTAAAGGTATTATCTGTGATTCAAACAACAGCTATGGCACTGCCTGGCAATTGCTCAGATAACTGAAGAGATGAACAAAATCTAGTATAACAAGAAGTTAAGTTTCTTTTGAAAATATAACTAGCAATGAAAGGAAAGTCACAGAAACACTGTGTGAAAGGAAGGACCACCCTTGTAATGTTCTAGAGGACCCAGGGGATTCTGCACAAGAAATGGGCCTGCTTAGGACTTCAGCAGTGAGCTTGTGAAGGGAACCTTGGAGCAATAGGAGACAAAACAATAAAGAATTCTGTTAAATGAAGAAGACACAGGATTCCACCTGTCCCAAGAGGGACTACATTCCACCATACAGATTACAGAGCAATTATTCTATTTTAGGTTTTTTGAATGTTCCAAAAAAGAGAGTTTATAAAATTTAGTAACCTACTTAAGATCTAATGTTTTGCTAAATGAAATATAGTCAGTTCTGAAGGCCTCAGCATGCCAGAGGCTTGATCACTATGAAGATGGAATCTGGATTTGACAGACAGCCCTAGTTAACAAATCTACTTCCAGGAATCACTACACACAAATGCATATAACACACACACACACACACACACACACACACACACACACACACACACATACACACAGAGAGAGAGAGAGAGAGAGAGACAGAGAGACAGAGAGACAGAGAGAGTGACTGAAAGACAAAGAGACAGAGACATCATACATAACACACACACACACACACACACACACACACACACACACACACACAGAGACATCATACATACCACGTACATACACATACATGGGAATATTAAAA